>CAJNJA010073474.1:21768-87373 GCA_905231915.1 Symbiodinium necroappetens | reverse complement strand
GAAGCCCGGTTTTTAGCTTTCGCAGGCCGGCAGTTTTTCAAGCCGGGCGACTTTGGGCCTGGCAAGGGCCGTGGCTCTAGTGGGGGCCGAGACCGGTCCAAGGGCTATGGGCGACCCAAAGGAGAGGGCAAGGGCAAAGGTGACAGCCGCCGCGTCCACATCGAGCAGCTGAAGTTGAGGACGCGCTGCCGCAATTGCGGGCAGGTGGGACACTGGTCCCGAGAATGCAAGGCCCCACCTTCGGCATCCTCTCATGTTTCGCGCGGGCCCTCTTCAATAGCTACCGGTTCGGCGGCCACAGGGTCACAGCGCTCAGGCACAGCCGACCACTAGGGCCTCGTGGACACCGCAGCACAGGAGGGCCTCATAGGACGCAGCGCTCTACTAAGACTCCTTTCGGTACTTCGCAAACACAATCTGCGTGCACATTTGACCGATAAAGAAGCAAGTGCTCGAGGCATCGGAGGCAGTGCTCGTACAGTCGGAGTTTGTGAACTTCCTGTTGGTGTTGCGGGGGTTGCGGGGGTCTTGGAAACCACTGTGGTCGCAGATGATGTTCCCTTGCTGTTGCCGGTGTCTTTGTTGAAGGCTTTGGGGGCCATCGTGAATATGCCCGAGGCTAAGCTACAGCTCACGGCGGTTAATGCAGAGTGCCCTATGGTTTCTATGGCTTCGGGGCATCTGGCTGTTTCGGTTGTCGACTTTGGGCCGCAGGGCTGGAGCCTTCCTTCCGGATGCGAGAAAGCGGGCCCCAGCAGCAATTCGGCTTCCACTCGATGTGTGCGCCCCCGACTTCCTGCTTACCTTGCACAGCATGCTGGCTTCCCGCGCTCTTCAGGCAGAGGCTCGCCCGCCGCCAGAGCCCCGAAGGCGAGTCCACGATCGCGCCCGGCTGGCTTTGCGAAACTGGCGGGTCATCTTGGACAAGTTGTTCTCAGTTATGCTTTGGGGACGGTGGCGTACGGCGGTGTCGGACTGGATGCCGGCCCCTTTGCCGGCGGCTTCGAGCCGAGCTTCGGGGACTTCCTGCGAGGCCGTGGCCTTGGCTCCGACCAGCAAGAGCAAGCTCTACCGCGACTATCTCAACGGGGCCCCAAGAAGCTGACGAAGATCAAGGGCATACCGGCTGTGGAGCCGGAGGCATGCCAACACGAGGCACGTTTCCTGAAAGGAGGAGGGATTGGTCACCAAAATTGGATTCACTGTTCTCAGTGCCTGGAGCGTTGGCTTCTCAGCCCTCGGACCGCCTCTCTGGCGACAGGGCATGCGGTGGAGGAGGTGCCCAAGGCCAAGGCCAAGATGAGAGCTCCGAGGCCGGCGGCAGTTCAGGACCGCGATCAAGACGACAGCCGCCGCAGTGGCAGCCCGAAGCGCAGCCAAGGGAGCATGGAAAACAGCGATTGGCAAATGCTGAGCGAGAGCGACTATATCAAGGCGATGGCCGACCAGCAGGAGAAGATGGAACAGATGCAAGCCCAGCTCGACCTGCTGTCGGGCCAGTCGCTGGAGTTCAAGCTGGCAGAGGACGCGTGTGCTTCGTTGGAGTTGGCGCTGCCGAACATGGAGGGCAGCGTAAGGGCCACCACCCAGCAGTTGACGACGGAGTTTCCGCAGGCTGCAACAGGTCGAGTCGGAGACCCGTTTCAAGAGCAACCACTTCCCGACACGGGACACTCGTGGGTGCAGGCGGCACAGAACTGCAAGAGGGGAGCCGAGCAGATCATGGCATTCTACCAGGACAGCCTGGCACAACGCTCTCAGCTGGCGGCTCGGCTCACTCGGGGTGCCTATGGGCACCGGGCCTTGGATGGAACTTGGTGCTGAAGAGGTCTTCGCCGGCTTCCTTTGGAAGGTGGCTGGCTGGCTCTTCCCCTGGGCTCTCGGACTTTGTCGTGTTGCGAAGCGGTCAAGGGCTTGTGAGAAGGGATCGGTGCGATTACACTGCGCTCGGGGAAGTGTACTCCCCAGAGATCTTCCACGTGGTGTGCGAGCCCGACCTCTACCTGCATGGCTCGGTCGACGACAGCTTGGAGGTGGACCTCTCGGCCTACCGCGGCTGGGCGGCACGGCTTCACGAAGGCGAGCCGGGGCAAGACGTGCTGTTGGGCACGGGTGGCCCCGAGATCGAGGCACCCTCGTCGAGCAGACCATGTGTGTCGTCTTGCCCGGGCCCAGTGGGCAAGAGGAGGAATATTCGTGATGGCTGCGCCCGAGCAGCCGAAGGGGCACCAGAGTTGGGGTCGCCTCCGAGCCCAGGTGTTGGGAAGCTCGGCGGCGCAGCGCCTTTTTCGCAATCACTGTTTGGTCACCAATGTGGCAGATCCTTGCCGATATCAAGCAGCGAGCCGCTCAGACCACAACGTCTTCTATGAGGCCGTCCCGGAGGAGAACCCGGAAAGGATTCCCGAGACGGTCGCGACCAACACCTTTGCCATAGACCTCGACAACCTCGAGGCGATTGAGAGGGGAGAAGAAGAAGCTGAGGCGCAGGATGGCGCCGGGGCAGAAGATGTGACTACTGCGCCCCCGGTGCAGGAACCAAGCAAGCAGGAGAAAGAAGCGGTGGAGAAACTTCATCGCAATTTCGGCCATCCTAGCAACGCTTCCCTGGCAAGAACGCTGAAGGTCAGCGGGGCAGCAGAGCACATTTGGCGCTGGGCGAAATCAGGGTTCCGATGTCCGGCATGCAGCTCTGGAGTTTTGCCAAAGCCGGCCCGGCCGGCCACCATTCCGAAGAGCTTTGCGCCAAATGTGATGATCGCGATCGACCTCTTCGAGCTCCCGGCTTGGAACGGCGAGGGCACCGATCGCTATCTCAATGCCATCTGCCTCGGAACCAATTTTCAGCTTGTGGAAAAAGTTCGCAGCAAACAACCCGGAGCTATTTGGGCGGCCTTGGCTCGTGGATGGGCCAGGGTGCTGGGGTTTCCTCAGATTATCCTTCTGGACCAGGGAACCGAGTTTTTGGGCGAATTTCGCCAAAACGCTCACGATATGGCGGTGCTGGTACACACTATAGGAGCCAGGGCGCCGTACCAAAACGGCAGATGCGAAAGGCACGGAGCTCTGTTTAAGACGATGATGCAGAAAGCTCTCTGGTCGTGCCCGCCCACATCGTCTGAAGACTTCAAACTCCTGCTTCGTGAAGTCGAAAGTGCCAAAAATCGCCTCTCAGATCGCTCTGGTTTCTCACCAGCACAGCGTATGCTAGGCGAGACTCCAAGGACCACGGGCGAACTCCTAGCCGATGAGATGGTCGATGTGGTCCTCAAGAGCGTCTCTGGCGAAATGGAAAAGCGGCTGCAGGCCAAGCGTGCTGCACAAAAGGCGTTCGCAGAGGTGAACACTTCGCAGGCAGTTCGCAAGGCTATGCGGGCCCGAGCCAGGACGCAGCGCACCTTCCGGCCCGGGGACATCATTTTCGTCTGGCGCTCGTGGAAGGCACAGGGCGTTAAGAAGCAAGCGTGGGTCGGACCCGGTGTGGTGGTGCTCCCCGACGGCCCGAACGCCTATGTGAACGTCAAGGGCAGGCTCTGGCGCGTCGCCAACGAGCACCTCCGAGAGGGTACTTCGGAAGAAATGCGAGGCATTAGGCGGTGCACCAGGTCTTTGACGAGCTCAAGGAACGCTTCAAAAGGCCTGGCCGTGAACTTGGACCTCACGCAGGAGCCGCTGCCACCTTATGGGCAACAAGAGAACTTCGGGGACCCAGTTCGTGCCGAAGGGGAAGCTCGAGGACTACCGTTGCAGAGGTGGCTGTTCCACTGGATAGTTCCAGAAGTGCCGCTGCCAGTTCCGATGGAGGAGCTGCCCAGACACCTCGCAAGCCACGGCGGAAGAGCCCGAGGTGGAGCGCACCGACAGCGGCCAGACGCCCGACCTGGAGGCACGGGTCAGCCAAGCTCAGGAAGCAGTGCAACTGGGCCGGCAAATGGACGGCATCCCTTATGGTGCTGTTCGGCCTTCTTCCTCGTCTCGGCCGGCGCCTGCAGCTCCCTTTGTGACCGAGCGAGAGGCGGATGAATGGTTCGAGGAAGTGGACGTGCAGATCCCGGACAGACCGCAGCAACCGGCGGCAAGCGACCGTTGGCAGCTGCTGGCGGACCAAGGAATAGTCCGGAGACACCACTTGAAGTGGAGAACGTGCCACTTCTCTCCTTGGGAAGCTCCTCGAGTGCCGGTACCGCTTCGCTTTCTCAACTCGGAGCGGCAGACTGTCCGGGTGTTCAAGACCGGGACGACCGACGACACCCACGACGACTGGAAGGAGCTGAAGCCAAACAAGAGAAGCTCGGGGAAGTGGAAAGGATATACCGACTTCTACCTGACCAAGGAGGCGTGCAAAGAAGTGCGTGCGAGACCGGAGAAGTACGATGCCGAGGTGAAGGCCCGGGAGTTTGTGTTCCACACCGAGTCGGCGATCTTCGCGGCCAAGAAGAGCACCGACGAGATCAGCGAGAAAGACATTCCTGCCGAAGAGTGGCCCGAGTGGCGAGTTGAGGACGCAAAGGAGTGGGCGAAGATCGAAGCCTCAGGGGCAGTGAGAGTTTTGTCTGTGGAAGAAAGCCGCAAGGTGATTGAATCCCTCACCTTGGAAGGCAAGCTGAACAGAGTCATCGACAGCCGTTATGTGAGACGGCTCAAGCCCGGAGAGCAGGTCGGGGAAAAGCCCACGAAGAAATCTCGCTGGTGCGTTCGGGGAGACCAAGACCCAGACGCCGTCAGCCGCAACACGTACAGCCCGACCGTCACTACGAAAATTTGCAGGTGATCTTACAGTGTGCCGCGACGTGGAAAATGCCAGGTTCTTGCGACGACTTACAAGCCGCATTCATGCAATCAGCACCGTTGGTGCGCGCTGGTGGCAAGCTCTACGTGAGGCAACCAAGAAGCGGCTTGCCAGGACTGCTTCCAGAGCAGTTGGTGGAGGTGGTTTGTGGCGTCTATGGTTTGGTCGATGGGCCAGTTCATTGGCGCCAAACCTTGAAGAAGTTCATTATTGAGGAACTTCACTACCGCCAAAGCAAGCTAGACCCCACGGTGTTCCTGTTGAGCCACGAGGGCAAGCTTGAAGGGATCATCGTCATCGAAATAGACGACGTGTTGGCCTTCGGTTACGAGCTTCACGATGCAGCTTTGGTGCGCTTGCGGCAAAAGTTCAAGTTCGGCAAGTTCAAGAAACTTCAAGAGCTCACCGACGGCACTACCTTCAACGGGCGCAGAATTCGGCAGACAGCCGATTTTCAACTCCTGGTGGATATGGAGAAGTACGTTCAAGAGAGGCTCTTTCCCATGAAGCTGGAGAAGGGTCGAAGGAGTCAGCCCGACGCAGAAGCGACGCCAGAGGAGCGCCAGAAGGCCCGTGCAGTGATAGGGGCGTTGGCTTGGGCAGCGAAAGAAGCGCGGCCGGATGCAGCGGCGGCGGCTTCCATGATGGCTAGCCGCCTTCCCAAGGCCAAGGTCCGCGACCTCGTCGAGTTGAACAAGGCGGTGGAAGCGGTGAAAGCGCACAGCAAGCTCGAGCTGAAGTACTTCCCCATTGCTCCGTCGAGCCTTGGATGGGGAACTATTACGGACGCCTCTTGGGCGAACCATGCAGACGGCAGTTCCCAGGGAGCCACAGCGGTGATTGCCTTCGACAAGAAGTTGCTGACCGGGGAACGTGCGCAATGCAGCTTGATTTGGTGGAAGTCCGGAAAGTTGCGTCGCAAGGTGGGTTCCACCTTGGCGGCTGAAGCTCAGGCTTTGAACAAGGGCCTGGGGGCCAAGGCTATCTATGCTGAGCTTTTGGACGCCCAGTTTGACCTCGAGATCTTCAAGAAGGACGTCAAGTCCAAGGCGGACGTGGTGCTGCAAAAGGCCGATGCGGACCAGGTGCTGCGGGACTCTCTGTCAGTCATCGACGCAAAGAGTCTGTACGACAATCTGATGCAAGAGGGGAACCAACCTCAAGACAAGTTCACAGCTCTCGACGTGGCCATCGCTCGGGAGAAGATAGATGGGCTTGGGGTGCAGCTACGCTGGGTTGAGCACCAAAGCATGGTGGTCGATGGTGGTCGACAGTCTGACCAAAGTCAGTGCCAACAAGGACGCGCTGTTCGACTTGCTCAGGAGCGGCACCTTTCGCTTTGAAGCCGAGGGAGACCTTTTAGAAGACAGGCTTTGCGCCGTCAAGAGGGGCGTGCAAAGCCTCGCTAGTTTCGCCGACAGCTCAGCATAGTTTTTAGGGTGCTGAGAATCGGCTCTCTAGCTGTTCCTGCAAGCGAGCAGCACTGACCTGCGGCGGTTGGGGCTCAAATCTTAGGGCCCTTGAGCTTTCTTTGCTACCGAGTTCTAGCAAGCCAAAAGTCCGTTCCGATAGCCATTGCGTTGTGCTGAAACGGTTTCGGTTTGTCATCACTAGCGTGTGCACTCACGAAGCTCCACAATTTCATTGCACTGAAGACTTAGGCCTTCGCAGGGTCCTTGGTTGAGTTTGAACAGAAACCCTGCTAGTTCTTGCAACCTCAAAGTGATATCGTACCCAGTTCCCGCGATTGCTGCACTGCATTTCGACCTCAGGCAGCGCATTCCGAGGATGCCGCACTCTTAGCCAGAAGATCGTCATTTTCAGGTGGAGGCGCTTTTGCTTGCGACTTTCGGATTCATAGCGTGCTGGCGGTTTTTGACAGCAATGTTGCAGTTCTGCTACACACTGGTACTCGGAGGAGTCGCGAGTAGACATGGTATTGCGTTGTGAGAGATGGACTTTGCGTGTATGCGCAAGATGCTGAGGAAAGGAAGCAGCATTGGTTCAGCCAGCAAGGGCGGCGAGGGCAACGGCTCTTCAGGCTTTCCATCTTTCCGAGCCTATTTCAAGCGGGCATTCAGTAGAGTATTCTGGCACCCGCTCCGGTGAGACCCGATTTTTGAAACTCGTGTGAAGATACGTGTTGGCAAATTGACATTATTCCCTGAGTATAGCCTTTCTACTTGACATCACCCGGAGAGCATTACTGAAGGGGAAATCACTCCAGCAGCTTACGATTGAGATTGCAGATAATTGGATTCCGGATCGACCTTTCTCCGCAACCGAGTCAGCAGCTGGTGATCTCCAATGTCCACATAGACAGCCGCTTGACACAGCCAAAATCGTCAGTCTCAGAAACGGATCCTTGCCTGACAAAACGTTAGATGCCAGGCCCACGCAAGAGCCCCGGAACCACCAACGTCTCCATGACGTCCCTCGGCGAAGAGGGTCACGGCTCGGCTTGAATGGCAGTTCGAAGCTGGCACATAACATGCACTTCCGGGAGAACACTGTTCGGCCAATTTTGTCGAGCAGAGTGCCAAGTCCAAGTGAGGCACGTCATGAAGTTCCTAGCCGGTGATGCCCTGGCTTCAGCCATCATCGGCCTGGATCTTGGTGTGTAGTGGGAAGCCATGTTCTGTGGAGCTATTCTGTTCAAAGTCACCGAAACCGAGCTACCACTCCATGACGTAACCCAAGGCCTGCCTGACTGATCTCCATCACACCAAGCTTGAGTGTGGGAAAGATATGCAAGCCAAGGCAAGGGCGGCGCTGTGATCACGCAGATTCGCACGAGCCGCAACCACAGCAAAGAGATGAGACGAGAGGTTACGAGATTCAAGTTCCCGCCTTTCTGTTGCGGTCACTGAGTACTGCCGAGCACAGTTGCTCCGAAGTTTCCATTTCGTGAATGTCCCAGATTGCAATGCGAAGCTGGCACTGACGGACAAGGGACAGGTGCCGGGCTCGGTTCAGGAGACTCCGCAGCCCTCGCCATCCCTGTGATAATGGCATCCCCTAGATTGGAAGGTTCGGTGGTGTCAAGCGTGTGATTTAAACCAATTCGAGTGCTCCGCAGCACATCTTGACACCGAGGTGTTTCCAAGTACCGACTGCCGCGTTCTCACCGCGCAGGCGGCTCTTAGTCAGGTGAAAGAAAGTGAAGGGCCTCAAGAAGTCCTCGGTTCTCTTCCAACACATGACGCGGTGCGAAGTATCGGCAGTTGGCCCTTGGCCTCTTGGGGGATGTAAGGAAACGATGGAATCCATGAGCCGTAGGGCATGGGGAAGTTCTGAATCAGGCCAACTCGGAGGAGGAGCTGAACGAGGAGACCTCTCGGGAGATCTCGGGAGCAGAGGGAGAGGGCGCGCTTCCTGGCCCTCTCTTGTCAGGTGGCGAGGCAGATCATCGAGAAGCTAAGTGAGCTTGTGAAGACCAGTGGCGCCTCGGAGGCGCAGATTCGACGCTGCATTCCTCGTGGCATCTGATGTTTTTCTTACTTTGCACCTGCTCTTGAGAATGTGAGGGCCGGGGGTGTCGGGGCATGTCGGGGCGTCGGGCCCGGGTGATCTGAAGATCTTTTCTGGTGTCAGGGTTGGTAGACACTTGTGCACACAACGCAGAAGTCCTCCTATGTCCTATGTGCCCAGGACCGTAATGTTGTTCCACTCTCGCATTTTCCTTGAAGTAGACAGCAGAGTTGGCAGGCGTGTGGCTCCGATGGCGAGCTGAAGTTGAGGACCCTGGTGCGCCTGTGTTCATGGCATTCCTCGGAAGTTGTCGATCCTTCGAGTCACCAGACATCACCAGACCCCCGACAGCTTCTTAAGGCTCCTCGCATGTAGTCCGAGCCGGAGTCCGGCACTACGAAGCCAGAAATGCAGCAATGCCGATGCAGCTGAGATAGCGTTTATCTATCTATCCATCTATCGATCTATCTATCTATCCATCTGTCCATCTGCCCATCTGTCCATCTGTGCATCCATCCATCCATCTATCTATCTGTCTATTTCTCTGTCTGATCTATCTATCTATCTATCTATCTACCTATCCATCTATCCATCTATCTATCTATCTATCTATCTGTCTATTTCTCTGTATGATCTATCTATCTATCTATCTATCTATCAATCATTCTACCATTCTATCATTCTGTCATTCTGTCATTCTATCATTCTATTATTCTATCATTCTATCCATCTATCATTCTATCATTCTATCATTCTATCCTATCTATCCTATCTATCGATCTATCTGTCTGTCTATCTATCTATCTATCTATCTATCTAGGTATCCATCTAACAATTGACCTATCGACCGAATTTTCCGCCTATGTCCCCGTCTACTTGTGTACCGATGTACCTATGTGCCTGTCTTCTTATCTACCTATTTACCTATCTACCTGCTTAGATATCTGCCTACCTACCTACCTACCTACCTACCTACCTACCTACCTACCTACCTACCTACCTACCTACCTACCTATGTCAGTCTGTCTGTCCGCCTGCCTGCCTGCCTGGCTGTCTGTCCATCTATCTGTCTGTCTGTGCATAATGCTATGCTATATTCTTATATATTTATTCTTCAGACCCAGCACTTTCATGACAACGGTCACGGCTGTCAGGTACCCAAAGCAGCCGTCGGTGGCATCATCGGTGCGCGCCGCAAGAGGGGTTGGGAAGCTTCTCTTGTTGGTTTGACATATCATCGCACTCGTGGTAAACCTCGGTAGGAGCACTGGCCCCGATTCGTGCACTGTGATTGAAGCACTCACGATTTAAGCACCTGCGATTCGAGCACGCATGATTAAGCAGCAGCAATTCAAGCACCAGCTAATGCCAGCACTCGACGTACTAGCAGTCCCCAGCGAAGGGTACAGGCCTTGAAGACTTTCAGATTTTGGGGCGTAGGTTTCGGGGGATCGCGGTGTTCAGTTTAGGGTAGGCTTCTAGAGCTTCCTGTTTTCGGATGTTCGGTGTCTCGGCTGTAGGCCGCGTAGACCCGGCTTATTGAAAACAGCTGGCAACCCTTTGAAGCTCCTGGCTTCCATTTTTGCAGCGTTGGGGCATAGGTGTGGCTGCTGAGACGGTTCAGTGAGCCCAAGTCAGCAACGATATTGCTGCTCAGGCTTCTGCGTTGTTATCAGATTTCCTGGTCTGCAGTCCAAGCAATTCCCGCACCTTAGTTTCCATCCGGTCAGACTATCAATCGGCACTCCTCCGGTGCACGAATCGTGCCGAACCGGCCTCTTACTGTTCATCGCCGAGTTTCATTTCGGCATTCGGACTTGCGGCTGCTGCGAAGGCAAGGGCGGGGCGGCCATCAAGCAGATGCGTGAGACCAGCGGTGCGAAGATCAGCATCGGCGGCCGGGCTGGGGCACTTTTGTTAAGCCTTTCTAGGCATTGCATGGATCCCATGGATTTTTTCCACGTGTGAGAGACTGCAGAAGCCGTGGGCGGCGCCGGGCCTGGGGCCGAGCAGATGGTCACCGTCTCTGGCCCTGAGGAGGCGCTCAGTGGAGGGGTCCCGAAGAGGGAAGTCTTTGGGAGTCAGGAGAGGGTAAGCGAGGGAATTTTAAGTCAGGAGTTAGGTTTTTATAATCTCACGACGAAGCACCTCCCTGCTGGCTTCAGGCACTTCAAACGGTCATCGCCGAAGTGTCCTGGCCTGCTAGCACTTTGCGCTGCGGGTTGCTCTAGGATGGCGGGGTAGCTCTTAAGGCCAGGATCTCTTGTTGTAAGCGAGCCACAGCCCCAAGGCCCGCGGCCGCCCAAGGCACCCCGTTCTTCCAAGGTGAACCGGCAGATCCAGCTGCTCAGCTCGGAAGCATGGCCTGGCGCCCCAGGACCTGTGTCTCACCTGTCCTGGGCGTAGGATGGTCTAGGATTTCACAACTGCCACTGCTTCGACCAAAACTCTCTGATCGGCTCGGCTCCTGCCACCCCGTCGTCTGTAGGCTGACCCCAAGCCCAAGACGGCTGCACAAGGTATAGCACGTGGGCTGCTTCAACAGGGTGCATCACACAGGCCCAGTTCGACACTCTTCGGATCTTTTTCCGCTACGTCACTTTGTCCTTATGGCCCGTTCACTCAGATGTCAGGCCATGGCCGGTCTGGCATCATCGCTTCAGCTGCAGCCTTCACTCCTCGGCTTGGGAGGCGAGTGCTAGGACTGCCATGCCATGGCGCGGAGATCTCGGGAGGTGTCTTGCTACAAAATGCCGAGAATTACAGAAGCAAGGGCTGCCTGAGCAGTAGTGTTCAGGCTAGGCTTCCGGTCAATGCCTCGCTGCACTCTTGCAGCGCACGTCGCAGGCCAGGCCTTAGCGAACCCGGGGATCGCCACGATGATGCAGGCCGGGCCGATTCAGCAACCGTCCATGCCTGACTTCAAGTCGTGGCGCCACGGTTCTGGATTTCCGACTGTCCCCATCGACGGGTTCGTTTCGAGAAGGGCTCAAGGGAAGAAGCTTCCGCGTTAGCTGAGCTGGTAACTGCTGCACCCCGGGCAGCAGGCCGATTCTTCCGAAAGCGATGGCTCCCAGTAGTGGAGGATGGTTGGGACACTCTCAGAAAATGCAGCGGCAGATGGAGCATGCCCTTAGACTGGAGACGAGGTTCTGCTTGTCGGGAAGGCAGGGCCATCGAACTCGGCACCCGCCGTGTTTGGGGTTGGAGCTAACAACTCTGGTTGAGAGGATTGTGGGATACAGGAAGAAGAGAATTGCCGAGCGAGCGGCTGTCCGCCGTTGGCTGTGGCCTTGCTGCAGCATGAGTTGGGAGGAGTTTTGTGACCACGGGCTTCCACCGGAGGCCGATTTTCTGGCCTGCGGGGCTAGACTGGAAGAGAAAGAATCCAGCTTGGAGGGTCATGCTGTTGTGGGTTTGCAGGATGACCTTGTGGACAAGGAAGTTAGAGGCCGGCCCGAGGAGCGTGGCAAGGACTGTGGGCAAAGGTCCGACTGCCACTTTGGGCACGGCAAAATCTCTGAGCGAGAGCTGCTCCTGCTCATGGCCGGTGATGGTGGCGATGATGCTTGGAGTGAGCCCTCTTGGGATGCGCCTTGTGAGCCAGTGCAAGCTCATTTTGAGCCGATGCATAGGAACTTGCCAGACAGCCTTGAGGATCCCCCTTTCTCCCCTTGGGGTTTAGGCCCTCTCCCCTCTCGCTGTGGTGAGTCTGAGGATTTTGTGTGCCAGGGTCACCGAAGCAGTGGCCGGCACTCCACCGTACATCAGGCCGAGCCCTTCTCCCCCTGGGTGCTAGGGTTTAGGCCTTTGCCTCCCGTGTGTGCTGAGCTCCCGTGCTCTCAGCTACCGCCGTCAGTTGCCGAGGTTCCCTGGCCTTTTAAGGTTTTAGGTCCCTCCCCGGATCAGCTGCCGAGTGCCGAGATGATTCCGCAGGCGGCCCAGATCCCTTGGCCCTGTAGGGTTTTAGACCTGGCCTCAGCTTTCCCCAGTGCTTTGCTGCAGCTGCCCTCTTTGCGAGTTGGGGGCGGTCCCGGGCTTGAGGGCCTATTGGAAGGCATAGTGTCGCAGCTCATGCCTATGATTACCGAGATGATTCAAAAGGCCATTGCCGAGGCCTTGGGCAAAGGCCTCGTTGCCGAGGATGGAAATCCGGCCGCCAGGGCCGAAATTTCGACAGCAGAGCCGAGACTCAAGCGGCACAAGGGAGGTGGCCGCGACCCCAAGCGCAAAAGCCCAGAGACGACTGAGCCTCCCACTGGCCGAGGTGCGCCCAGGGCCGGGAATGACACAGGTCCGAGTGGCAACCGCCGTGTCGTGCGAGGCAAAGGTGCTGGAGGACAGCCGGCTGCACCTTCAGCCCCAGTGGCCCCCGCAGCGCCAGCCGATGGAGGCTGGCAGACAGTGCAGCGCAAACGCGAGGAAGCTGAGCCCTTTGAGCTTCGAGGGCAAGACTGGGATGTGCCCATTGTTCCTCACGATGCCATCGGACGCAAGCTGGATGAACTTCCTGACGGCAAGCCTTTGGAGGCAGTGATCCTGGCCTCCAAGTCCAATTTGGACACGGTGCGAACCATTCTGAGAGGCACCTCGAAGCCGCATCGCATTATGTGTGTCGAGATCAAGAAGGACGGCAAGGAGCGTATTCCAGGCAGGGTCGGAAATCAGCTTCGATTCAAGCAGGCTGAGATCACTACCCATTTTTCGCAAGGCACTGCAGCCCCTAGGTATGCGGGGAAAAAGGCTGCAGCTGTGACCATTGCTCCCACAGCGACCACCACGGTCTACATTCGCATCCCGGCTGCTTACTGCAGGGCTGACAGATGGAAGGAGATCAGGAGCAGCCCGGCCAAGACGGTTGCAGCATGGGCAGCCGAGCAGAGGGTTGTCCTGGCAGATTCTTGGGGCTGGGTCGAAGAAACTCTGCCGAAGCAGGGCAAGCAATTGTTTGGGAAGGCCCGGCTGGCCGAGAAAGAAATGTCCAGCCTGCTTTGTTGTAGCGGCCGCGGGGGCATCTTCGTTGACTGCATTCGTGATGCCATTCCAGCTCAGGTTCAATGGCTAGCCCGCATCGACAATGAGCCCGCCGCTGCTTACTTGGAGCGCGGGCTCCGCATGTCAGCTCAGCTTGGGCTTGCCTCGCAAGGCGGCCGAATTGGGGCTAGGTCGGCTCGGGACCCGCAGGCTGCTATCCCGAGAATTTGGGTGTTGCCTCACGTGCCAGCCGACTGGGGACCTCCTGAAGTCACCCAGGTTCTGACGCAATCTTTCGATGACGTCACGCTAATCCACCATCGGCGGACTGGTCGCGAGCAGCTCTATCGCTTTCGAGGAAAGCATAAATTTGGCGATCGGGATATTGTCCCTTTGCAGGTGCAGCTCGACGAGGACGGCGCAACCAGTGAGGTGACCATGTGGGCCACGATTGCTCCGGTCAAGACCCCGAGCAATAAGCAGACATGGCTGCGCAACCAGGCGGTTCCCCTGATTGAGCCCAAGCCGCCGGCTATGAAGGCCACTCCGGTCAAAGCCCCTCAAGCCCAGGCTAGCCAAGAGGATGGTGAGGCCCAGCAGCCGGCCAGCGTTCGGGCGGTGAGCCAGCGACAGCTTCCAGCCGGAGTTCAAATCGACGAGGCTCCGAAAGACGGCAGTTGTCTCTATCACTCGGTGGCCAAGGGATTGCAGTGGTTGACTGGCAAATCCTATTGCCACCGCGACTTGAGGGCCAAGGCAAACCAACACATCGAGAAGCACCTCGAGCAGTACCTGCCGGAGTTCGACGGACAGGGGCCAAGTCATGAAAAGCTTCGTGAGACCCACCCTGGAGACGACTCTGCTGCACTCAAAGCCTACCTCAAATTGGCTGCCTGTGAAAGTGCTTATGCCAGCAATCTCGAGATAAAAGCCCTCTCCAGGATTTATAATGTGTGCATTGTCGTGGTGCCACGGGATCCTAGGTTCGGCACTCTTACCTTTAAGGAAAGCCGGCGTGCCAAGACCATTGCTTTGTGGCTGACCCCGAAGCATGTCGATCTGCTTCTGCCAGTTGACAAGAATGCCGCTTACCCGGCTGAGCTTTTCACGCCGAGCCCAGGTCAAATTGTTGACCTTCGTGCGGGAGGCCGCCCTTCTGGTGAGGCCGCCTCGATTTGTAGCAAATGGTCTGCGGCTGCCAGTCAGTGGACTCGTGCTTCCGATGCTGTCTCCTCTGCCAAGTCGCTTCCCAAGGCCAAGGCTAGAGCCCGCAGCCATCCAGCTGAATCGTGCAAACTGTCGGCTCCCTCGATTCGTTCGGGCACGGTTTGGTCGAGCCCCACCTCTAAAAGGCGCCGGCGTGAGACAGAGCAGGTGCAAGAGCCAGGGTCGTCGAGTCTTTCTGCCCAGACCGTTTGGACGGTTTTGCCCTCCGGTCGTGCGCGGCGTAATCGCTCGGCAGACAGTCAAATCAGCAAGGCCAACTCGGTGACAGGGCAGCAGTCGCTGAGTCTCGTCGCAAAGACGGTCTGGACCGAAGTGCCACCCGACCGCGGCCACACAGATCCGCTCAGCACTGGGGCGGCAGATAGAGCCAGCGAGACTGAATCCTACTGCCCAGAGCCTCCGGAGCCCTTGGAGGGAACCGTGCGACCTGCCAGACGACGGCAGGCTCGCTATCACACGTCGCAAGGGGAAGCTATTGCACTCAGAGGGGTTTTTCAGTGTGAGTTCTGCCCTTTCCGTATGACGGGAACAGACCGCCAGAAGCTCTATAGTGCTCGCTACGCGCATCTCCTTCATCAGCATGAGGGTCAAGGGCTGTTCAAACCGCCACCGACACCCCAGCTCACCAGCCGAGGCAAGAAAGCTGATTTTTGCTGGAGGTGCCCGGTGTGCAAGAAGGGACTTCTTCACCGTGATGTCGAGGACCTTCCTCGACACCAGCTGTCTCGGATCAAGTCGGCACATCGGCTCCAAGATCACCCGGAGATCAGTGCCCAAGCCTGGAAATGTATGATGCTTCGTCAGGGAGTTACCCCTCTGCGGCAGGCCAAGCTTCGAGCTACGAGGCTAAACAGCAGGACTTCGATGATCAAGATCCAGGACCTGCCAGAGCATGTCGTCCCTTTTGTGTTGCCGATCCCCGCGCGGAAACCCAAGGCATCAAACGACGGTCTTCAGCAGCCGAGGACCCAGGCCAAGGTTGGGTTTAAGAACTGCTGGAAGTGCAAGCGCTGTGGAGCCATTGCCCGAACCAAAACTGCTCTCAAGCAGCACCTCGGCAAGAAGTGTCCTGCTGTTTATCCGGGTGTTGTTCAAGCTAGATTGAGGCAGCTCCAAAGCCTTAAGCGACAAGTTGCCGGGACCCAGACCACGGGCTTCACCAAAGAGCAGCTTCATGAGATCTTTCAGTCCGCTCGTCGGGCCATTGAGGAGATGCCTTCTCAGCCTTCGTCTCGCTTTTGAGTTGCAATGTGGCCCGTCGTGGGGTCATCACCATTGAGGCTGTGGCCTCCATGCTTCGGGTGCAGGATGCTGCGGTGGCAGCCTTTCAGGAGGTGGACATCAATAGGGCCACGGCCCCTGGCTTTGCAATGGCCTGGCGCCACCAAGGTTTCCAAACTGTTTTGGGACCTGCCAGCACACAAGATCGTCACAGGGTCGCCTTGGTCTCTGGTCTTCCGATGCAGCCTGTTCAGCTGGAGATGGAGGCTGAGCATGATCGGGTCGCGGCCGGGCTTGTCTCCATGCCTTTGTGGGATAGGACTGTTTCGGTTCTCATTGTCTCTTTCTATGGCTTCCCTTCGGATTTGCCTCGCACCAACAATGCCTTTAGTGCTTTGATGAGGGCAATTTCGGTGTTTGGCGGCCTCTTTGTCATTCTGGGGGACTTCAATTGTACCCAGAGTGAGGGAGTTGTTGCCACCACTCTGTGCTCGCATGCTGTTCGGGCTGCGGATGAGGCTTACTCCTTTGAGCCGCCGCACACAAACCCCACCAACACACGTCGCATCGACTACGGGCTGACCCACCTGGATTTGGTGGCGCGGTCTGGGCACACTTTCCGGCAGCCGGAGCTCTCCGATCATGGGATAGTACGCATTGACTTCGGAGGTGATAGCTTTCAACCCTCCTGGCAGCGACCTCGCTTCAAAAGCTTTGTTGACCTCAGACCTGAGGCAGCGCTCTCCGTGGTTTTCCCGCACTCTGAGCTGGACTCTTTGCTCACGAATACCAGGTTGGATGAAGCTTGGACTTTGCTTTCTGATTGGGCCGAGACATTTCTTGGCATCGGCCATGACCTCCGGCGCCGAAGCCAGCCGTGGCGCCCTGAACCGCGGGCGCTCCCCTGTGGGGCACCGACTCGCGATGGCCATGAGCCCCGACCTCTCCGTGCCCTGCGGCATCTTGCGCGCCGCCTGCAGCAGCTTGTGCAAGAGCCTTGGAATCATGCTCTACGTCTGCGCTTGACTCGATCGCTGGGCCACACTCGGACTCAAGTACCGGACCTCCCGTTCATTGACCCTGCTTTCCCTGATCAGGCCCTGCCTTTGGTCCAGGATCTGGTTGAGTCGCATCGGGTCGCCCACCGCGAGGACTGCTTGAGCAAGTGGCGACAAAAGATTCAGGAATCCTCGACCCGCGCCATCACTTGGATCAAGCGCCGGGCCGCCCTTGACTTGGCATTGCAACAGCCCCCTACTCTGCAGGAGGCCATGACAGGCACTGTTCACCCTGCTCACCGCGTGCAAGAGCAAGGTGAGCTCTGGATCAGACGGTGGCAAACCCCCTCCACTGAGGCTGATCTGCCTGCATATCGTCGTTTGCTGCACAATCTGCCTCGGCACGATCAGGTTGAGTTGGACTTGATTCCCACGCTGCATGAGCTCAAGGCTGCAATGGGCAAAATGAGATCTAAAGCACCGGGAGCCGATGATTGGCAGGCCAGCATGTTTTTGGCTCTTCCCCAGGATTGGTGGGAGGGGTTCCAGAGGCTTTGGGCAACTGTGGTTACGACAGGGCAGGTGCCGAGGGTTTGGCGGCGATCCTTGATTGTTTTGCTGTCCAAGCGCAACAATGCTACGCGACCAGTGGCCTTGTTGCCATTGGCATGGAGGGCCGGATCCCGGGTTGTAGCAAAGAGGCTGAAAAGCTGGGTTGTTCAGTGGAATGGCCATCGCGCCTGTGGGGCGGCTCCCGGAAAGAGTGTGGCTGATGTTCATGCTCGTATCCTGCAAGCCTGGAACTTGGGCACTCGGTCCTTCATCCAACAAGACCTTAGTGCGTTCTTCGACTCTTTGAGTGTACCCGTGATCACCGAAACTTTGCAACACCTCGGTGCTCCGGAGGCTTTGACCCAGCTCGTTTCCGGCTTTTATGCTCAGCAACTTCGTCTGTTTGTGGTTGATGGCCACACAACCTCATGCTGGAGGCCAGCCCACATTGGACTACTCCAGGGCTGCCCTCTGAGCCCGGTCCTGAGCCTTTGTGTTGGGCATCTCTGGACTCAGCACGTGTCTTCCCGGCAAGTTGAAACAGGCATCTTCATTGATGATCGTGTGTTGTGGCTGCCTGCTGGCTGTCCACCCTCTGCACATACTGCCCAGCTGGCCCTTCAGCGAAGCGATGAGTTCGACAGGGCGGCAGGCCTGACCTGTTCTAGACCCAAGTGTCACCTAGTGACTGAGGACCCAGCAAGCCCTTGGCTCTCTGTGGCCCGTGCGCGTGGTTACACAGTTGTGCCGAGCCTGCAGTTTCTTGGCATCGAGCTGTGTTTGACGACCGGCACCGCTAGCCCTTTGAAGCTTTGCTTGAAAAAGCTCCGAGCCAGGCTCCGGCATGCCACCAACCCTGCCTTCAGCCTTGGAGCAAAGTTTCAGGTGATTCGATCCTTGATTTTTCCTGCCTTGTTTTGGGCTGCTGGTGTTGCCTTACCAGCACAGGAGGAACTACATGCAATTAAGCTTGGCGTGAGTCATGCCCTCCAGGCTGTGATGACTTTCGAGGCGCCTCGGGTGTTGATCGGTCAGGTCCTTGGCTGGACTTCTGACCCTTTCTGGATGGCTGACTGGGCTTCCCTATCTGCTTTAACTCGATCTTTGACTCGCCCTCCTGATGGGTCGGAGGAGGACATGCTCAGCTCGCTGCGCGTTACTCGCCTTGCGGGAAATCCTGCAGCCGTTCAGACTGTTCGGCGCCTGGGCTGGCAGCTTGACGCTGCCAATCGCAAGATTCGACGACGAGACGATCGGGGCACGGTGCGGGTTTTTCACTTCGGAGAAGACTCGATGGCTGTTCTCCGTCGCTGGCTCACCGAGTCACATGTGCAGGAGGCGGCCAGGTCTTGTGGCCGCATTGCCAGACGCATGCACAGGGATGACCCTACCCTTGCGGTTGGTTTAGACCTCCCCCCTCCTGGTGTTGGCCTCAGGTTTGCTTTCTTGGGTCACGGCTCTGAGTACAGAAATGCTGCCTCTCAGAATGCGAAGCGGGCTTGCCTTGTTACCGGTGGCACTGCATGGCATTTTGGGCGCAAACATGGTGGTACGCAGCCCACCTGCCTCTGCGGCCGAGCATGGCCATCCCGCTCACATCTGCTGTGGGTCTGCCCTGAACTGTGCGAGATTCGGGCCACTTTGGCCCCACCCGTTGATCGGGTTGAGGAGCGACTCCTGGGACATCCGATCTCAGAGCACCCGGGCCCGCCTGCGAATGAGGTCCCTTGCCGAGGTCCTCTTGTTCGTCTTTTCGAGACTGCGGCCGAAGCCAACCTCGATGAGCTGACGCTGGCTACGGACGGGTCTAGTTTGGAAGGGATTGGCAGCTTTGCCATCACTTGCAGTCGGCCCTGGGCCAGGATAGCAGGTGCTGACACTCACGAAGATCAAGCACCTTTCAGGATGGAACTTCGAGCTCTTGACGAGCTGCTGGCAGCATTACTCGAGACACCGAGACCTCCTCGTCGGGTGTGGATCTTGGTTGACTGCGAGGCAGCGATTCGAGCACTGTGCTGCCCAGCTCAGTGCTCGATTCGGCTGCTTGCTGAGAGGGCTTTTGCATCTGGTCACACTTTGAGACAGCGAGGTGTTGAATGGTCGCTGGTCTGGATCCCGAGCCATGGCAAAAGATCCACTTGGTCGCCTCCTCCGCAGTTGCCAGCAACAATGGAGGAGTGCAGAGAGCTGAACCACGCAGCAGACGAGGAGGCACACAGGTTGTGCAAAAGTCGTCACCACAACTCGTTGAGGGCTTGCTGGCAGAAGGAGGTTGTTCGCGCCAGCACGGTGGAGAAGGCTCGTGTCAGAGCTTTAACGAGAGCCTCTGAAACTCTGGAGGCTCACATGTGTACAGGCCGGGCCCGTGTCCCCGGTGTCATTGACGACGATGTATAGAGTTTTGGCTCCGGCCCACACGCGCTGACCGGCGCGGGACTGCCTACTCGTAGATGGCCCGCGGACGATTGCAACCCCCAATCAAAAAAATCGTTTCGAGAAGTGTGCAGTCGTGCAGAAGTTTAGCGCGAGCTGTTTTGTGGCAGGTTGCACAAAGCATGCCTCCGTACGTGATGGAGGACAAGTGTGGACATTTCAACTTAAGATTTCCTGCCTTGGCTGAACCTGTCGTGCCTCGCCAAGCTAATGTTGCCCCGGGTCACCGTTGCGTTTCTGCCCATTGCTCCATCATCGCTTTGTGCAGGACTCCCGCGGCTTCGCGTTGAGCTGTGTGGTGCCGAACCGCCTAGCCACTCCGGTCAGAATGGAAAATACTTCTGTCAAGCTGGTGATGCTCTTCCTTGCTTTCATAATTCAGGTTCCCAAAGGGCCTTGTTGAGAATGGAAGTTTCCAACTCCGCGAGTATGTGTATTTTTGGTCTTTCTTGCCTGCAGGTAGCAGCACTGCAACTTCAACAACACTTCGCAGGTAAGGTAGTGGACAGTGCTCCTGGGGTACGTGGTGACTTTGTGTTTAAGAAAAGGGACTGGCTCGAGTGCTCGGGGGAGCAAGCTTCGATCCCAGGTTGGAGGCCTGATTGGGCGCGGGGGCTCCGGGACCAAAGAGGCCTTGCGGGGAGTGCCTGTTTGGGGTCTCAGTGCTGCGGGTTTGGCATGAAAGCATCTCGTGTAGTGTGGGTCGGCAGGCGTCACCTTTGAAGGCTCAACCCAAATTCCCGCCACAGATCAACATCGGTGTTGCTTAGCACGATTGATGGAAGTGAATTGAAACTTATGGCGGGTTCATGCGCAAGCGTTCAGCAGAATAGAAGACAGTTAGATGCAGTTTCATGTCATGCTCCGTTTGCGCATCAAGAACAATGCCTCTTCGCTTCGGTAGCGCTGCCACAGGTTCAGATGCTGACCGGTACCAAGATTGGAATCCGAGAAATTCCGGACGACCCGGACAATCGCTCGCTGAATATAGCCACCCGGCTGACGCTTTGAGATATTCATCTGCCCTTCTCAGATGTTCAGGCTGAAAGATCTCTTCGTTATGTTCCAAGTTGGCACTAGCTAGCTTCAGCTCGATTTGGCAGCTCTGGGAAGGCCGTTGCTGAAGATGTCTCTTGTAGACAACCGGCTACACGATCATCTCAGCACAGTAGCCAACCATGTCTCCACGGAGCGGGATGCAAGGCTGGCCCCTTGGCCAATACGCCGGGCGGCCCAAAGATGCGGCTTGAGTTCGTTGAGGGCATCCTTTCGGGAATTTGGACTTGAGTGGCGGCACAGACGTGAACACCCATTGAATCTGCGAGCCCGAATCCTCAAGACAGGTGGCTGGCATCCCTGAGCATATTACCAGAAGTTTTACTACAAGATTGCTTCTGAAAGGTGCGCGGCCTACATGCTCATGATGAAGCGCTACCTGGACTCGGAGGCGAGCCAAAGGGGTCCCCCAAGAAGGCTTTGAGGCCCCCTTTGGGTCCTAGCGCCTCCAGAACTCGAAGGCCTGTGTCAGACAAGTGACTACAGAAGTCAGAGGGAGATAGAAGGAGCCAGCTATATTAGAGACGGAGACAGCGAGAGAAACAGATAGAGAAATCGTCGGTCAATCAGGCTTCTCTGCACAGGAGAGCGAAACGAGAGATCGCCCGTCAGCAAGGAGAACGGTTTGGACGGGTTTGATGCCTCCCTGTGTCGTGCCCCGGGCTTGAGTTCCTCCAAACAAAAGGTTTGGATTTGCAGATTGGCCTTTGGCTTATTCTGCTGGATTGCTGTCAAATCAAGGCAAACGAAACCCAAGCCCTTTCCAGCTGGCCTCCTACCAGGCGCAAAGCAGTGCGGCCAACACCACTGCTACAAAGGGCAGCTCGAGGTCCTCGCAACTGCACACCTGACATCAGCTTAGGTTTCGGGCTGCGATGCTTGGATTCTGACTATGAGGCGCTTGCGTCTGGGCAGGTGAACGTCGCAGTGGAAGCGCTCGGATTCACCTCTGGAGCCCTGAAGCGAAAGGGTGCCAATGTGCGAAGTCCGGGTGGTTCGTGGCATCTGAGCCATGCGTCGTGTGCTGTTGGAAGAGATGCTCGCTGTCCCACGTGCCAGGCTTTTCACGCTGGCCCGGAGGGTCAGGGCTGCAAAGCTTTCGCTGGGAATCGTCCGCGCCAACCTTGAGTCCAGCGTAGTGTCGTATGCTTGAGGCACATCAGGTCTGTCTAGGTTCCTGCTTCTGACAAGCAAAGGTTTTGCGTCTTTGAGATCCCCATGATTCCGCTTCCCTAGGGGCACATCGGCCTTTGCGGATCATGTCGCAGCTCCATCCTTGAACTGGCTTTCGATGCCATGGCGTAATGCGCGGGGGCCGCGCCACAAGGCGCGGCGTCGGCACTATTCTTTCCAGCGATTTACAGCCGAACGGAAACACTGGATTCTGATTCCCCCATCTCCTCGTTGTGCCATGCCGTGTGCTCGGAATTTCAGGACTGGTGGGTGGCCAAGATGTACAAGTTGAGACAGTTGAGACATCTTCAGTTGATTATAACTAATAAATTGCGACATTCGTCTGTGAGTTTGCATGACAACTTCCGAAGCCAACCATCTTGCGAAGGCGGCCTGTTGCAAAGAGCTCTCCTGCTGCAAGGACCGGGAGAGAGACGGAGAGAGCTTCTACGGGTCAGTTGTCATATTAGTTTGTTAATCCTATGGGGGACCCGATGTGGAACCTTTCTCACGCCTCCTCAAAGCCCCATAACATATTATGGGGAGCCTAACGGCCGGGGTGCCTGAACAGCTCCCTATGCCCTGGCGAAGAAGAAGCTTCTACGGGTCAAGGGGACTGCTATTGGCCTAACCGCCTAGCGAAGCCAATCTCTACAGCAAAACATGATAAACTATGTCTGAAAGCAAGAGACGATCGTATCTTCAACCATTCCCAGTATGTGCTGGTCCGCCTGTTGCTTCAGTGTGGCCAGCCGGTTCGAGAAGACTAGTGAAATCAATGACAGACAGTGATAGTGGTTTCTGCAGCATGGCGTACGTTTGCTGGGTGGCATGATCTCCGAACGTTGTTTTTTTCGCACTGGGCCGGGCTAGCGCTTCCGAAAATGGCGCTATGTGGCGAGGTTGCGTGACGATTCGTGCTCAGATTTGACAACCCTCTACTATCCTCTACTGTCGCTTGCATGTTCGATCGCGTGAGATGGCACTGTGTGTGTGGGGGGTGCTGTTACGACTCAAATTCGGAACTGACAACGTTCTCGATGAATTGCATTACGATGGCCCATTGTACATCATGGGGGGGAGCACTCTGGTCATGTCTGCGGGAAGCATTGTGGCCAGGCCTCTGAATGCATGAGTAGATGGGGAGAAGCATTGGGGCCGTGGTCCTGAATCCCGCCAGTGCACGGGCAACCATGTCGGATTTATGGTTTGTTGGGTGGGTGGCGGGTTGGGTCCAGTGTCTGCCGGCGCTGTGATCGTCAAAGTCCAACGCGGGTTTAGGGTGGGTGGGTGGAATGATGTTAGGTCGCGGTGCTTGCTTCAATCAATCGCTGTCCGGCCCGGCTCGACGCTCTGGAGATGCATGTATTGCCGGACGTTGTCCCTGCTTCGAGCTTCGGCACCGACAATCCATGCAGAGTCTTGCGAAGAGTCCTAGTGATCGGAGTTCTGTATTCGACAGCGTCGCGGCACATTGCGCTCTTCATAGCAGTACTCTTGCCCCATCCAGGTTTTGGGAGTGACATGGCCAGGGGAGGCTTGTTGTGCCTGGTGGCATGTGAGCCTTCAGGAGCCCTGACGAGCAGCGCCGACTTGAGGACTTTCCTCGAAGAGATCACATGGGTAAACCAGTCTCGGCTACAGGGTGGACATTTCTGGTGTACCTCGCTGACAAAGATGATACCAGTATCAGCAAGACGTGTGCATGCTTTCTCTTTCGAATGCGTTGCCGGCCCTGCTTGATTCGGCAGAGCACATGAAGCCCGTCGTCATGAGGAGCTTTCGGCTGCTCTGCCAGCCCTCCAGGCCTCCACGACAGTTTAGCAGACATGCAAACATGCGGCAAGCCACACGACATGGCCGGCCAACCACAAGACAACAAGGGCTTGAGTCGGTATTCGGCCGAGTCAGCCCCCAACTGCCCGACTGTCGTGGTGGAACGTAAGCACTGAAGTCCCCTCCTGTCCTGGCTGCTAAAATTGTCTTGAGGCGGCGCTGACAGACCTGCGCGAAGCCAAGGTGCCACTCCAGCGGAGGGTGGCCGAGGCGGCAAGACATGGCCCGGGAATATATTGAATATACTGGATGTTTGAAGCTCAACATCGTACCAGTAAGGGTCTTGCCTGCCACGCTTCGTCTGCCATTGTGGCGCAACGCAAACTCTGCGAGCATTGACGCAGGCCAAGCAGGCCGGCACGCGCTACGACCGCGATCGGGCCTCGGTCTGTGAAGATTTTGTTGCCCTTGCGAGTCGAGGCACCAACGACGGCAACTGCAGCAGCAACTACAATGACAACACTCACATCGGCCAGCAGCCAGCACGATTGTCACTATTGCAGCAGCCACAACAAGAGCAACCACAAGCAACAAAGCCGGAAAGAACGCCATCTGCAACTGACAATAAGAGTACGACGGTTGTACAGCTGCGGCTCACTTGGATTGACAAAAGGATCTTGGTGTACTGTTGCTAAATTTTGGCGGATTGACAGTACCACACGATAGCAATCACTGCTTCAAGAGCGCGAAGCAGAACAATGCAGCACTAGCCGCACCAAGACATAAACCTACAGCTGAAACTGCAACAACAGCAGCAGCCACCACGTGATGGCAAGAAGTACATCAATGCCGATCACTAATATCAGATAAAACAGCAGAGACGACAAAGGTACTTCACGGTCAGAGCCATGAGTCATGGTAGTGGTAAGTCAGCAAGAAGAAGCTGACCCGACAAGAGTTCAACCGATAACATACGAGCAAAACCTGATCGCGACCCAGGGCCGCATCAAGGCTCGACATCATACTTGCGCAATGACCTTGGTAGCACGACAAATAGCCTTGCTCATCGTGATGGCATGGTGATCACCAATATAGAATAGTACGAGGAGTAACCAGTATGATTAGTTGCTCAACTCGCAGCCGCAACAGCCAGTTTCAATGCAAACGACGATGACGATGCGCATGTCAAACATCTTCGTCCCAAAGGCGAGCATGCAAATCACGAGCAGGAACGCGAGCGTTTAACGCATCAATGGCATGAGGTCTTCATCTCAAGCTGATGGCTGGTTTGCATATTCATCGTTGCTGCCAGTCGGATCAGACATCATTTTTCGTCGGCATTCTTCTTTCGTCATTGCAGCGCCGCGCGCCACATTTTCCGGTTCGGCTTTGCTGATGGAGTTGTGTGCTTCGTCGCCGAAGTGCCGGGGTGCCCCTGCTCTTTTGTACGGCAAAATCGCTAGCTTGTCCTCGTCATGCTGTGCTTTTGTGTTGCTGCTCGTGTCGTCAGATGCACTTCCGTCCCAACCCCATGTGCTCGAAGCCGCCTCTTGATCCTCTTCCACGCCTCGCAAAAGACGCTTATGCCCCTGCCTGCCCGCCGGCTCGCTGCGTCGGTCACTGAGCAAGATACCCATGCCGCGAGGGAATTTGATCCCGATCGTGTTCAACTCTTAGATCATGTGCACTTATCCCGAGAACCAGGCATGTGCCCTGGAAACTCGCCTAGCCCTGCTGGAGAACGTCCAGGCGATGCCTGGGTTTTGATGGTCTCGTGAGTCGCGCTTACGACCAACTGAACTTGCAGTCTTTCACGTTAGTGAGCTTTGCAGAGAAGCTTTCGCTCACGGGACGTGGATTTTGAATAGTGGATCTAGTAAGAACTACTCAAATCATGGACATGCAGCAGTTGCATGCTGCCGGTCGAAGACGCAACTGGCCTCTCGAGCCCGAGAAAGTGGGGTCCATAGACGGGTCGGCACCCTCGTAAACCGCTGTACAAGCAAACGGCCCCGTGTACTGTTTTGTCTTTGACTCCAGAGGCCCGCGCCTAGTTTTTATGGCACGACCGAGGACAGCATGCCGTGAAGATTTTTGATTTATGCTGTGTTGGAGCCTTGGTTTGTTGCTCGCGGCTGCTCAGAATTGCATCGTTTCCGTGGAACATGTCATATTACGGTCGTGCTAGGCTCTATTAGCAGAGTTCAGACTCGCGTCCAGTATCCCTGGGAATGAAGCCCTCCGTCAGCAGGTGAGAGAGGTCGAGTGGACCATCTCCGACTACTCGGCTCTGCTGGAGCCACTGAGCTTCCGAAATTGAACGCAGACCAGCTCGCCTGGTTTTATGTTGGGTATGATGCTATGCAGAAAGTGTTTTCTTTGCCTATGGGGCCTACGGGTTGAGGACATGATTTCAATGCTTCATGAGAAGACTGAGGAATTGCCCCAAGGGCCAGTGCATCACATCTTCCACTTTTGCGGCGGGAGGTGTTCCGAACATGCAGTCGGCATCTGAGCTCTTCCTTGCTGTTGGTAGATTTCTGATAGACAGTACAGGCCGAAGAAGGCCACAGTGGCCACTTAGATCACTGAGCCCTTCACGGTCGGTGCTCGTGAATTTGCTGCTGTTCGGTCACTCCCGAACAAGAACGCAAACAACCGAATGTGCCATTGATGCAAGTCATCGAAGGTGCTAAAGCGACCCAAGTGCAATCCACTCGCTTCAGTTTCGATTTACTCAGACACGTATTGCTCCAACGTGCTTGAGCTCTGTCCGTAAGCCCCTTTTGCAGATCAACTCATGTGAACCTTGCCCCGCATTAATGCTGCGAGCTCGGTCGCCTGCAATGGCCCCGACTTCCCGCGCCGTGGATGGATAGGTCGACGGAGAACCTCTCATCTCTATCCAGGGAGCTGCTGAGGACCCTGCATGGAGGAACACAGGCTCCACAAGTGGTGCGTCATGCTGTTCAGAGCGTCTGCTGAGCTTGTATGCCAGGACACACCTGGATGGCTTGGATTCCTTCTTGACCAGTGCACGACAGATCCAGGCAAAGCAGCGCACAGTGCAGGAGAATCCAGACATGTTGGGAAGGTTTCTGAAAGGTGCAGTTGCTGGGGTTTCAAAAGGGCACCATGGTGGGTCCATCCGGGCTTGCTTTGAGCATGGCAAGGTATCTTTACTCTAAGCCTAAGCCATACACACGCTGATTGTCTTGACTGCAGATCTTGCCACATCTGTTACAGAACGATTGCAAGCAACCTTAGAAGAGGCGCTGCATGCAGGCAGACCGTCAAGTTGCGTCTTACACACATGGCCCGTCGTCAAGGGCAAGATGCACGGCCACGCAGAGAAATTGAAGATTCTCATCAACGTTGCCAGTTGCCGTCGCTGCCGTCTCTGCCCCTGGAGGAGGCGCCATAGGTTTTCATTCGCAGCTTGCAGTGCTGTAAGTGAGGGGCCAGTCTTCGACAATCTGTGTTCCTCTGCCAGCCTTCGCGTTTCAGGTGAGCGTGGAAGTGGCAGATCCTCAGGATACTGTGGCATCCACCACAGCTGAGCTTCAGAAGGCTACTTCGAAGATGATCACTGTCTAGGCATGTTTAGGCGAGGATCAGGCGCTCACGGCAGTTTGTCGGGTACTGATTCTCGCTAATCGTATTGCGCACCTAGGCAGGGACGTGGCATTCGACACGGTCAAGATGCAGAAACCCACCACCAAGTGTCAATTAGCTTGATCCAAGGCGCAGCTCCAAGAAGTTCGTTCCCTGTTGGCCGACCTGTGCAGAGCTCAGGTTTGAGTGTTCGCTTCAGGCTTTTGCTTAGATTCAGTTGAGGCTCGGGGTTCTCCCAGTGCAAGGTGCTAAGGCATTGCTCCAGGGCTGTATGCCTTGGCGTATAGGTCAGCCTCAGGCCCTGTCCTCCACCATCGTTGGCTCGAGTCACACTTGGAATATCGGGAACAGCGTGCCTCCAATCAATCCACCTTGCTGCCAGCCGACTGCAGGCAAGAGGCTGCAGTGACAGAGAGGCGCGGGGGCTGAACGGAGACTACGACACTGAATTTGAGAGCCTGCAATGTGGGCTTCTGAATTTAATGCAGGTGCCTGCTGAACTTGGAGGGTTTCAAGAGGACCCATCACTTGGGGGGTGAGGAGTCTTGGTAAGTAGGTACTAAGTAGACTTCTAAGGATCGTAACCTCAATTTGGATCCCTCTTAGGGTACCTATAAGTCTACTTGTTACCTACTTGCTAAGACCCCCAACCCTCCAAGCAAGGACTCGCGCTTTCGAGGTTTTGAGGGACTTTGCATTTCAGGTGCGTCTGGTTTCAGGCTTCCTGCTGCCAGAGCCTGCACCTAAGATCTCGAAATCTACCCCAATCGGCTGTTCGAGGCAGCAGTTCCGCCAGCGCCCATTGGAACTTGGCTTAGGAGAGGCCCGGCACCGGTCAGGAGTAGCTCCGACAACTCCTTGATGGGGGGTCCTGAAGTTGATACCAGAAGTGTAACAAAGTCACGATCTAAAGAACACATGCATATGGGAACCTGCAGTAGGTCTTCAGAAATCATGCGTCTGGATCTCTACATCTGCAAAATATGTATGCAGAGGACGAGCTTCTGCTGTTCCTGGGCCGTGTGCGGACCAAGGCATCTCTGCCCATGACATGGTGTCCGCCCGGGTCGTTTCAACGAGCCCAAATCATCCCTTGTAGTTGTTCAGTGCTACGACAAAGTAGTCAATTATGGCCTTGGGGCTGGACAGCATGTGCATCTGCAGGATCACAGAGGGCTGCTTCAAGCAGCAGCAGAGCAACTCGGGTTGCGGCGTTCGACTCACTCACACCCTCAGTCGCCTAGCTACCCAAACTGAATGTTTACGTCCGGCTGACTGCCCCGACGAATCTGCTGTCCCGCAACGTGAGCCCTGCACAGTGTCACAGGAGGCCCGGCTTACTGGGGACTTGCACGGCGGCTCTACTTGCGCCAGTTCACAGCGTTCCGAGGCACGACAAGAAATCTTGGGCTTGGCTGGCTGGGGCTAGCCGTCCATAGCCGTGGGCGCACAACTTTACGGCCAGGCTTTTTTTACAGAGTCTCGTCGTTCATGTCGTTCATGGGCACGGGATATGGTTGCTCGCACTTTCAAGTCCGTTGTGGTGGCTCACCCGTTCCTCGTGTATGTTTTCGGTGTTCGGATGCCATTGCCAGGCCACTGCGAGTGCCTTACTCGCGGCGCGACATGCTGCGGTGCAGCGGCGCCTGGCTCTCGAGCAGCTGAGGAGACGCAGGGTCTGAAGGGAAAGGGCTCCACGGCTACTGTAGATCCGCTTGGGTCAAACAGGGCTCTTCCGGGTTTTGGGTCCAATTCAAGGTCTGTGGTCAACCTAGGCTCAACTTACCCGTGAATTTGAGCCGACTCTGTCAGCCTGTGTGCAGTGCTGTCCCTTTTCCTCTCATTCTTTCGGATTTGCGCAATCAGCCAGTCACGCAGTCACTCTGTGAGTCTCTTGACCGCCCTGTAAGGAGTGAGCAGCTGCAGCTCAGATGAAAAACGTGATGCCGAATGAGGTACTGAGGACAGGCTCTGTGTGTCTCTGCATGTGTGTCTGTGTGTTTGCGCGCAGACAAAAATAGTCTGTTGTTGGCTGCTAGTAGTTATCCAGATTGCCCGTGCTGGCATTGAGAGTGTGGATTGTTAGTTCCTGTTTGTGCTGGGATTGGTCTTTGATGAGTTATAGCCTTCCGTGGACACAAAGTATGAGCAGTCTGCTTGGTGCAAGACTTCTAGTTGCAGTACTCAGCACCTCAGCACCTTTGTCGGCATCTCAACCGAGGCACTCTGCCGAGGAATTCGGCCAGTTGAGGGACCACCTGGAAGCTTTGAAGCGCGATGCAGCGCCCTGTCCTGTCGAGTTCTAGGCGTTGTCCGGAATGGGGAGGAAGGCGAAATCTTGAGGCGCTGGTGATGGCGCCTGCAGAGCCCTAAGGTCAAGGCCGCCCAGCTTGCTCCGCACACAGCCACAGATCTGGCATTGCGCCTGGGCATTGGAGCCTTTATACCTGGCCGCTGCGCATATGACTACCGGATCATCATCGACAACATTTGGGCTAGCGGTCAGTTCAGGTGTCTGGGAACTTCCTGGAGAATCATCTGTGGAAGCTCAGGTCCTTTGCTGCTGCTTTGGTCCGACGCAAGGAGCTGCTGAAGAAACTCGGAGAGGTGGCTGTGCGTTTTTGACAAGGGCAGGATCAGCAATGAAGCTGCGGGAGATGACAAGAATGGCAATACTGCAGCGAAGACATGTCGCACATTGTTGTAGACCTCGCCTCCAAAGCCCATGAATATTTGCCGTAACCGCCGACCGTAACAGAGCCGCGTGACATCGGAGCACAAACCAGCTGGTTCCTGTAACAGGGTGGGGACGGCCCTTGGTAACAGGAACTACGGTTATTCTCTTTCGCGCATGGCAGGGATCTGTGCCCACAAACGAGGTTGCTTTAGGAAGGAAAAGTGTTTCAGAGTTTACGGTGCAGTGTTGCATACTTGTCTGCTCAGGGTCTGCATAGCCGTTAGCACACTGTATGCATTTTTGCACGTTCTCCTTTGCCTGTTTCTGGGGGACAGGTTTTCGGTCTCCTACTTTGCAAGCATAACAGGCTCCTGCGCGGTTTCCGGTGGCAGTCCCTGTTACGCTGGTCGTCTGGTTGCTGTTGCTGCGGCCGCCGGTTTCTGTTAAAAGCGTGCGAGATCGTGCGAGATCGGTTTCCGTTACTCCCCAAACTGTTCCCATTACTCCCCGCACCCAAAGCGCATTGCTGGTTTCTGTGATTTCCAGCAAGGCCACGTGGGCTCGCCAGGAGCTGCTGCCCGAGCCTCAGAAGACGAAAGTGCGAGACTTGAGCGGATCCCACAGCGGCCTGAGCCAAGCATTGCGCCGCGCGCCACATCGAATCGCGCCGTGCCCGTCTGAGCCCCAGGCGAGCCGCCCACCGCCGCGAGCAGCTCCTGAATCTCGGCATCGTCTGAGACTTCTCAGCTTCTCACACATCACGTCCGCGCTCTCTCTGCACTTACGTGCGCTGTCAGCCGCCGAGCCATATAGACAACCCGGGGCTCTAACTCCAGAAGTTGTGCGACAGATGCAACAGATCAAAAGCATCAAAACATGGCAGCCCTTTGCCGAAGACCATCCAAAGCCAAGGAGCTGTGCCCTTGCGGAGCCTCTGAGAGCGGAGCTGACGGACTCGGGCCAAGTGACCGCCTGGGTGCTCGGAGTGTCCCCTTTTTGTCCCGTCTCGCTTCGTGCAGAGAGCTGTCCGTCTTTTCGAGGCCACGGCTGCACCTGCAGCCATCTTGGCCATTGCAGAGACCTTGGACGCGCCTCCCGGCAGAAGCAACGAAGCAACCTTGCATGCTTGGCATCATCTAGGGCAATCAGTGATGGGCCGCGTGCCGAGCATGTCCCAGCTCTCCCGCGACGGATCACGTCGAGGTTGAGCTATTCCTCCAGCCAATCCTTGGCGGGCCGTGTGCGGAATCTGGCTGACCGGAACGTTGAGCTCTGGAAGGAGTGCACGTAGATAATCCTACAAGGATGCTATGCCTGTCCTCACAGCCAGAAGCAGACTCATGAGCAGAGGCAGCAGAGGGTTCCGGTCCGCAGAGTCCTTCTTGAGCTGCCAGGAGTTGTCAGCGGCTTGGTCCGGAAGCACCGAGGGTGACGTCGGGCAGGCCCAACTGCTACAAGGTCGCAAACTAATTGCCAGGAGCCGTGATTTCCGATGTTGGGTGGCTTTCTTGACAATCTTCACTGCTAAGTCGAAAAGCATGGGGACAGGATGACAGCATGGTGCAGTAGAGCTCCAATCCAGGCCACGAGCACCAGAGTTAGTGCTAATGTTCACCTCGTTTCAATAGTCCCCTGCCCCTCGGTTGATGTCAAGCCCCGGCCGATATGGTTGACCAGTGAGGGGTGGACTCTCTCTGCGACTCTGGGAGGGCTGACGCAAGGGCCTCAAGTTGTCTTTTAGGAACCAGGGACGGAATTCTTAGTTATTGAGTTAAATGGATCGGGCTTTATCATTGAGGGGGGGGTTATAATGGAGTTGCGGGGGTCGAATTTCATAATGGAGCGGGTTTATCAATAGGAACTCAACATTACCGTTACCAGAGGTTCGCGAGTTGCGGCTTTTGGAGCTTCTTGGTTTCCTTTTGCCCNNGGGGGGGGGGGGGATAATTGCGTTTCCGGACGGGGGTTTATGAAATCGAAGCTGACATTACATGGCTCGTGCTGTAACCCAAATTCTCAGGGCTCAATACAGGTCGATTGAAGATCTGCTAATTCACATGGTCTGTTGCCCACTCCCCAGCTACACTAGAGTAAGAGTGGGCAGCGGACAGATGCTCTGCCAGGCTTCATCCGTCGCAGCAGCAGAGCCGGCAGTGTCCCCTGCAGGGACAAAGCCAGTGACCGGGCAGCTCTAGACACTCTCGTCGGGAGATATTCCAGCTGGTTGAATTGCGTTGGCACTGGAAACGCCCCTAGTTTGCCGGACTGAAGCTACTCAGCTGCTTCGACCGTGGGCAGCTTTGTCTAGAAAAGTCTCCACCATCGGATGACGCAGCCGCAGCCCCCGTTGCATTGGCCCAAGCCGAGGTCGCCGGACAGCTCAGCTTTCGCAAGCTTCTCAACTGCAAAGTCCGGTGCTTTATGTGGCATACGTCTCACGATGGCCCCGGGTCTTCCCAGATCCTGGGCTGCCTGACTCGTGGGGCATGATTCAAAACTGGAAACCTACCACAGTCGGTACGCGGAGTTTGAAAGACTGGAGGCCATCGGCGCTGATTCCCGCCCCGTGGCACTGCATTCTCAGTTTGATTGCTAGCTTGCGCATCCTCGTTGTCAGTCGGCCATGCGTGGAAAGCAGCACTCAAGCAGTTTCCCCTCTACCATTCGCTACCCAGTCTTTACCGAAGCAGCCGAAGAGATGTGGTGGGTTCTCGAAGTGTAGCTTTGTAAGCAGTCTCGCTCTTATCCGGTGGCTTCGACTGAGGGTCCGGCAGTGCCTCCGCCGATTCCACAACCCTCCAGGCTGTCAGGGAGCACCGGTAATGCGGCAAAACCCCAACAGCCTCTCGGCGCCATCCGCTTGCATCCGCTCATCATCCGTGGAGGCGAGACATCCCGAGTTGGCCGGCCGAAGGCGCTGCGCTTCCGGGCTCCGCGGCTCAGAGAAGGACATGTCTCTGGATGCGAACCCATGACAAAATTTTGAGTGCGCACCGGATCTTGCAAGGTCCGGCTGAAGCAGTGCCGGAGGACTGCATCTGATGCACGGAACTAGCTTTTCCGTTCTCGCAGAGATTGGCTCGCCTGAGTTGTCGGATTTGTGACACAACGACCGTGCTTTTACTTCTGCGAAGACACCGAAGTACGTAGCGCGACAGGAGGACGAGAGGTTAGTGCTCATAAACATGGCAGCACCATGATGACCGTGAGTCGAATGAGGAATATCTTGATCGGTCCGTTCAGCCCACCGGCGGATGCATGGTTGCAGACTACGTTGAACTGCTCATCGGAGAGACGCATTCAGTCCAAGATGCGGGTGGGCAAAGGAACGGTGCGCGGTCTCTTCGACCTCGACCTGGAAGGGCCCTTCCAAGGCCCGCCGGATTTAGTGGAAGCCGGGCTTCAGGAACCCTGGGAGATCACCGCAGTGCGATCCATTTCTTGCTTTCAGCTTTTTCGCGAGGCTGGCAGAAGGCCGCAAGACAGTCGAGGTGCATGCCCTGGATCCGTAAAGGAAACGGTTGCCTGCAAGGACATCCAGTATTGACATGTCGCGTGGCAAGTCGGTCCAGCAGGCTGTTCTGTGAAAGTCCCGTGCCAGCGAGGACATGCTCCAGGCCTCTAGACTTGAATCGTTTCCATTTCTGCTCGGTGTGCAGGCTTTGGAAACGGCAGAAGCGTGAGGAGAATGCCAGGCGAGCCATGCCGTTGTTAATGCGCAACCCACCAGTGGTCGAATCATGTCGAATCGTTTCGCCTGGTGGATTGGATTGGACATCAGCAGTATGGGTTTGCAGTCCTGATCATGCCGTGACTAGGTAAGGAGTTGTCTTTCTATTCCCGGGTCGGGGGGCAGGGTGGTTTTCTGTCTTCCAGCCACTGTCTGCCTTGTACAGAAACCGATTCTTTCAAGTCTTCTCGCATGGTTCTCAGTTGTGAGCAGGGAGGGGGCAGGCGCTACCTTGGAAAGTGGGGCCGAGCGCAAGCTGTCCCCTGGCGAGCCCTTGAGCATTTCCGTGCTGGCAGATTTCGAGAGCAGCTTTCCCATTGCTCAAATGCTTGGAGTCTGCTTGGCCCTGTGCGCCGCATCTCCTGAGCTCGATTCAGAGAGCTGACATCTCAGGTTTGGGCGTTGCTGGGTGCGCTACATGGGTGGCTGGGTTGCAGTTGAGAGTACGTTCGTCTTTGCCTCAGAACACTCTTCAGTGTCTTCTGAGCATGACTGTCTCACGCTCCGCTGTCTCGTGAGTCTCGCGCATCAACTTGCATGCTATGACTGCTATGGTTTACTGAAGAATCTACCCTTTGCGAACGTCGTTTATGTGTTTGCCCGGAGGTTGGTCTCCGCCTACCGACCCGTAGCCGATGCGGGAAGCCTTGTTCGCGGGCAGCGTGTGGCTTGGCCAGTTCGACGGGTTGTTGGAAAGCAGAACAACAGAGAGAGCACGTCGGTTTCATTGTCAGCTGCAGATCATCCACAGATCGAATAATTAGCAGCTTAGCAAGTCCTTTTCGACGGAATCATGTCCAAGAGGTCAGAGCAACCCAGGTTCGTGCACACGGGCAAAGTGGAGCATTCCTGTCCTGCACGGACAGAGGTGCCTGCGCTGATTTCGCATTTTGTGGCTGCAGGAGTCAGAAGTCAGAATCCTGAAAGGAGACCTCTTTATGAGCATACCCATGGCCTCCCATGGCTTGACGCCTCTCCACTCTTGTTAGCTGCGTTCCTGCACAAGTTCTTGAACCCCAGCACATTTGCAACAGTTTCAAGTCAAAGAGTCCCGGGATGCAGGTGTTTGCAAGGTTCTCTTCGATGGCGCAGGGGATGCGCAGATCGTGACGGCCCAGGATCTGGATGAGCTTCAGCAGTGGTCTCAGATCTGATCAGTTGGAGTCGACCCAGGCAAATAGGAAGCCTGCCCTGCAGATCTGAGGCCTGGGCATCACCCCTTCATGGCAGCTCGGAGCATCGGATGGTCTTCAGAAGTGTTAGATCTAGCTGCGCGAATGTCTACAGATTTCCAAGCTTCTGAAAGTCATGCGACACCGAGCAGCTGATCCTCAAAGCATAGAGTATAGCTGCCGACAGAGTCTTCCCTCACAAGGTGGGCGTTATCTTCGCTGCGTGGCCTGGACAAAGTTGGACGGTTTTTTGTTGTTTGCCTAGAGGCTTAGCTGCCCAGCAGACCAGCAGGTCTTGGTCTTGGCACTAGACACCCGCAACGCGTATGCCTATTGCAGGCAGACGGAGTTTCCCTATGAGCCGGAATCTGGCAGTCTTAGCATGTCGCTGTCTGCATGGAGTAGCTAAGAGACAAGCAAGCACCTTCTGGATTTCAGCTCTCACTTCCGCGATCTAAAATACCAGTAGCATAACTAGCAATCAGGGGCCCAAGGCAGTCAAGGAGAGGCAGTCGGTTGCGACTGTATCCACAAGACCTGCATGTTGGAACTCAAATTCAAACCTGGCCTGTTCATTCAATGCACCTGAATTAAGTTGCTCTCAACACTACCGACTGATCTCGACTGTATAAGCATATTCCTGCCCGGCCACCACGTACCCTCAAATCAGCCAGCCGAGGTGGTCCTTGCACGCAGCCACATGTCTACAACTCGCCACCTCCCGGCTTCGTTCGGACCTGGGGCCACTTGGCATCCTACGTATCCAGTCCCACTTTCAAACATTGCAACCCATACGCCATACACCTTGCCGCCCTTGCCCATGCTCCACTGGCTCAGAATCACAGTTGCCCCACTACGGTTGCCTAGACTCCCCGCTGTTGACATTGCACAAGTCCTGGAAGGTTCCATAGAGCCTTCGGCAAGATTGGCCGCAGCCTCCTGACAATGGCCATGCTTACCGACACAAGGTGCAGGGAAGACCATTCTGTGAGTACAATATATTATAAGTATGATAAGTACATACATATTGATGAGGGAAAGCGAGTGTGTGTCCGTCCGTCCACCAACCCGCCCGCCGCTCGCCCGGCCGTCCGTCCGTCCGTCCGTCTGTCTGTCTGTCCGTCCGTCCATAGGTATGTTGTGTGCGTATATATATATATATCTATCTGTGTGTGTGTGTGTGTGCATGTGTGTACGTAGTGTAGGTGTGCAGCTATGCAGGAACGTATGTATCTCGGTATGTCGGTCGGTAGGTAGGTAGGTAGGTAGGCAGGCAGGCAGGTAGGTCTCTATTGTAAGATGTAGGTATGTATATACAGGTATAATTGGTATGAATGTAAGTGTGAATGAACGCGAAGCTACGTATGTGTGTGTATGCATCCATAAAATCTACATGGTAGAATCTACATGTGTATTATGTGTGTATATATATATATATGGTAACCCTCCCCCTATTGACCGACCTCCACTATAATATGACTGCAGGGGGGGCGGGCGAGGAAGCAAATTCATAACAACACCAAACAGTAGATATCACAAAACTAAACTTAAAAGCATAACAAAGTTAGATTTCGAACTGTGTGCTCAACCAGAAACCAAAAACACAGAATCTCCAGGCCTATGTTCCTCAATGTCGTAACCAAAGAAACCAAAAATATCTAAAAACAACAATAAAAATGCACAACTATGTTCCGGACCATAGTGTCCCTGATTTTGTGTTTTTGTTTTTGTTTCGTGTTTTTTTGGTTTCTTTGGTTACGACTTTGAGGACCATAGGTAACATAGGCCTGGAGATTCTGTTTTGATGGCAAGAAGCTGAAGGTGAAAGCAGGCAAACAAATCATAGATAGATGTTGGCGCCATCTGAGAGAGTATCTCCGCTACGCCCCACGTAAGCCCGGCATTCCCGTTTTGACTGCCATCACGCGGGTGCTCGCATCGCAAGAAAACAAGGCTTCATGTTCTTGATGTTATCACTGTATTGCACTAGATGCTCTGATGCGAATATAAGACTCTGATAGAAGACACGAGAGAGGTGTTGTGAGAGGTATTGCACAAGAGAAGGCGACAGCATGCTGTATGTATTCGCACACGCAAAGCCTTGATGTTCTCCCCGCAGTTGTACAGGCTGCTGTGAACTTTGTGTTGTCCTTCTGGTCTTAGTACGCTCGCAATGTCGTGGTTGAAATTCACGCCGGAAATTCGCTCGCGGATCATCTCCTTCTTGGTGGGGACGCCCGCCGAATGACACCAGCCTCCCGACCGCGCCAGTGGACCATCCAGTGCTGATCGGCTACATGCCACCGAACGGCTGCTGCCATATGTTCAACATTTTTTTCCGGGAAGACTTCGTCTTATTGATCACTTCTTTCCGAGCGTAAAGCTTTTGTTTTACCGCGCAACAAGCATCCTGAGGTGATAGCGTTGAATGCTACCGTGGCTTGGTCTACAAAATCACATCCAACGGTGATGAGCTTTTAGAAGAACCCGAATACGTGTTGTACAGGTCACTGCGAAAGCAGTGTGCTTGAAGCGTTTGCTTGTGAAGAGACTGTCTTGAGCAGGCGTCATGTGAGAAGCCAGAGTTGGTCAATTGTGGGGGGGTTAGCATATATATATATATATACATATGCATGTATACATTATAAACATAAATATGGAGAGAGAGAGAGAGAGACATGTATGTATATGTATATATATATAGATATATATATATATACAGAGAGAGAGAGAGAGACATGTATGTATATGTATATATATATATAGAGAGAGAGAGAGCCCTTGCCGAGTGTTTCGAAATTTCTGTGGAGGTTTAAGATGTGGCGGGCTGTTGAAAAGTTTAGGACCCAAGCAGCAGCAGCAGGTTTGTAGTAACCTGGCATATAAGGCATATAAACGCCCTGATAATCAGGGCTCGAGTATTTAGGTCAAGAATAGCAACACTTGCTAACAGGGCTTCAGTCTTGAGGGTCTCAGACGCTGAAGACTTGCGAAGCCCCCATAAACAGCATTACCACCCCTTTCATTTCTTCACTGCATCTGGACCACCGACTTCAGGCTCATATGCATCACACGTGTCTCCATTTGGGCCCCAAACGGATATTACGCTTGACGATGCAAGAAGGCCAAGAGCCGACAGGACAGCTGCTTTTTGTTTTTGAGCTCTCCACCAAGAAAAAAAGACCTAGCCCTGTAAACTCCGGCATGCAGAACCCTAAGCCCCAAACAACTAAACCCTAAATCAAACCCTGACACGACTTGTGAGCGGAGCCTGTCATCTCTTTGTAGGCCCGCTCCCGGCAGCCAAGGCTGATTGCATCTTCGCTCCAGCCCTGACAGTGCAGGGTTAAGGGTTGAAGGGTTCTTTAGGGTTTAGGGTTTAGGATTTAGGGTTGAAGGGTTTTTCCCAAAGTATAGGAGGTTGTTGGGGGATTCTTGGCCAGGGTCTAAAAGGCACCAGGTACAGTATTCATTGCGGTCCATAAGGGTGTATCAATACGAATGATTTGACTTCTGACCTACAGTACATAAGCTCTACGAAACCAGGAAAAGGCGGACAAAAGATCCCAGAAAGCATCCTGGAGGCACATGTTTCCGACCGCCGTGCTAGTTTAGGGCTTCTCTGCTTAGAGACCGCTTTACAAGACCTACACCTTTTGCATCCCGAAACCTTGTATAAGACCCTGCTCCATCTGGAAGCAGAGGACATCGAAAACCGTGGCTAGGACCTTTACCCTCTAACTCTGCACCCTAAGCTCTTGCTAATCCGGCCTTGCATGTGCGCAGGGCGGCACAGGCCGCGCGAAGCCCTGCGCTGCACAGCGTGGCAGCGGCCACCTGATAAAAAGATAGAACAGGGCTGGGGTGGGGGGTAAATATGTCAGGACTATCACTAAGGGGATAAACGCAGCAACAACTCAGACATCCATAATCGGGTGTTAGGTAACGAGGTCACTAACCCAAAAAGGAGCTCAAACCTACCCTACACTGACTTAGCCGAAATAAGTCTGCGCCATTCCAGGGGCGTGGGCACAGGGCCGCAATGCGCGTAGGGCTTTAGTCCTCCAGGTAGTAATGTTTAGGAACTTTAAAGGTTAGTGGCTTCAATATTTTGCTGGGATGTGAAGCTTGCAGGTTCAGGGGTGGTACGAAGGACCCGAGCCTCAAAGTTTAATATTTGGGTGGCTGAAGTGTTCTCCTACCATGTAATCCTAACCATAAATAGTAAGTCCATGGTCGCAGCCTTCGGTCAAATAGATACCGTTGGAACTGCCTGAGCCTATGCCGGGCCTAAGGTGAGAGCCGCATCTTTGATAACTTGATGCCCTCTATGCACTGGTCAGCCAAGTCAACACATTCGGGGCGGCAAGCAATCATGTGTCTGCACACATACTATGGCCTGTGAAACCACTGCTGCACTCCAATAGTGGTTGTGCCGTTGTGCCTCTTTAAACGGAGGTATGCGGAAGCATCGGGAGCTCTTGCCACGTCAAGCCCGAGCTTGGTTTAACAGCTCCAACGAAATAACAAGTTCACGCCCCAAATCGTCCCTCCTCATAGCCAGCCAGATGACCTCGACCCGCGACCCAATCTGATTCCATTGGAATCTTTGATCAGTTCCCGAAACTATCTGTTACTTACTTTCCTGACCTCTAAACCGTTTAGGCCAGTTTAGGTTGGTGTTGTGTTCAAACCTTGCACTTCAAGCTGCGGTGCTGTATGTGAGGGTTTCCGAAAACATGGGACCCTAATATAGTACGTACCCTAAATAGTAGGACCCTTATTATAAGGACCCCCCAAATAAGGCACCCTCATTTTCGGAAAGTCCCATGTAGCCGTGGTGGACACGTTTAGATCCTAGGTTGCCCGGCTGGTCGCTCGATGCTGGTTGAGAATGTCAAGGACATCTGAAGCTAACACCGGCTATTTCAAGCTAATGACAGCGCTTAATTTAATTATGTATACTGTAACAAAAGGGGGGTTTTGCATGTTGAAGATGAAGACCAGAACAAGACCTTGATCCTTTGAGAGCCTTTGCCCCTGAATCACCGAACCGCCTAAGGTTTCGATGCGCCCTTAAACCCTGTCTGGCTGTTCGGCTGCCTCTGCCGGCAAAGCGGACCACAATTCTCGGCCTGCCCGGTTCACAGGACAAACTATGACGTCGCCACAATGTGCATTTTGGTGCACCCAAACCCCGTACAGATTGGTAGCTCACACAACTGGGTTTGAGGCGAGGCTGAGGGTCCGTGTCGCAAACTTAATGACGGTAGTTCGTCTTGGCGTAACGGCTGTAGCATAGTCAACGAGGATTTTCTGTATCAGCTGTCAACACGCCGGTCGAGAAGCTCGGGAAAAACAACCCTGAAGGTCCATGATCCTTACTAAGCTGAACGCTTTAAACTACAAACCCTCAACGCAGGACACTCAACCTTGATCTCTCAAGACCCACAACACGTATGCCCGTAAGCCCTTCGATTGAACCCTGCCTTGGAGACAGTCCGAGCTGGTCGCCAAAAAACGAATCGCCACCGAAGGGTCCTACCAAAAGATGATGAAAAAAGGGCTCTGAAAAGTAAGAAAATGTAGCGAACAAGTCTTAGAGGCTTTTGATCATGAGGTTAAATAAAGCTTCTTTGCGGAATACCCTAGACCCCAAACCCCTAAACCCCGAAAGCCTAACCCCTTAACCCTAAACTGTAGGATACATTTCTCTGGTGTTTTATGGTGATCAAGCGGCCATGCCGAAGTTTCGGAGGGAATGTTTAGGGTTTAGGGGTTTAGGGTTTAGGGGTTTAGGGTTTAGGGGTTTAGGGTTTAGGGCTTATTTGCATGTCATTCCTCTAGCTGCTCTAGCTGTTTAACTGTGTCTTCATGTATGTGTTCATCATCTGTAAACTCAGATTCAGGTGAATCATTCCTTCCTTCATTCATTCATTCATTCATTCATTCATTCGTTCACTCATTCATTCCATTCCATTCCATCCATCCATCCATCCATTCATTCATTCATTCATCCATTCATCCATTTCATTCCATTCCATCCATCCATCCATCCATTTATTCATTCATTTCATTTCCTTCCATTCATTCATGCATTCCTTTCCATCCATCCATCCATCCATCCATTTATTCATTCATTCAGTCCAGCCAGAGCATTTCACATCCCATTCGTTCATTCATTCACGCATTCATTTTTTGGTTATTTCAGTCACTCATTCTCTCTCTCGTTCGCTCCACTCAGCCATTCGTTCATTCGTTCGTTCATTCATTCGCTCAGTCTTTTCATGTCATTTCATGACATTTAATTTGGTTTCATTCCATCAGTCAACCATTCATTTATCCTTCGCTCATTCCTTCATTCACTCATTCATCTGTTCACTCGTTCACCCATTCCTTCATCCTTCTATCCTTTCATTTCATTCCATTCCTTTCCATTTCGTTCCATTCCATTGAATTGGTAAATGTAAATGTGATACTCAGACTACACTGCCTACACTTGGTACGATAATTCGTACACAGCAGAACGTATGCGTTCTTTAGGTATCACTGAAAATGGAAGTGGGCATTGGATAGGCTGGTTGTACGGGTATGACGATTATAATTCCAGTACGCGCACCGTACCTGCAATTATAACAATGGGTCACGGACTGTTGCGAATAGCCGCTATTGACGAAATTCACTGCAATTCCAGTGCCATGGTGTTAAGATTACAGCCGTAACGGCATTAACCTAGCAATACGGCTTGGTGTTGCATGTACGGTTGTAAAAGATTGCGAAACAAATGGAGCGATATTGAAATTTGTGGTGCATAAAGAAGTGGGAGCTCAATGGCAGTGTCGTTGCGTAAAACCAGCGGTAACGACAGATGATTAGATGGTTACCCACCTAGATATAAACTCGGCTCGACAAGACAAGGAATCACGGAATAATCAAACGATACAAACAACGATATGGTTTATTCTAACTATATGTTTGATGAATGCCGCTTCTGCGAGATCTGTTGCAGTTGCTACTCATGTGTGAGGCTTAGTAAGCCCGGTTGCGCATACGGGCATGTGTAAGCACAAGACCTGAATGAAATAATTCGTTCTGAAACGACTACTGGGTACCGGAGTATTCAGAAACGGAGCCTGTGGAGCAAACTTACATAGACCAATAGTAGAATACTAAAGGAACTGCAAAAATCTTTGGTATAAGGTTTAAGGTTTAGGGCTTTGGTATGGGAATCCCCAGTAGGAGCGCAGGCGCGCAACACTCAAGATGAAGGACGAGACCACAAAAAAATACGAAAGATGCGGACAGACTGCCGGAAGTGTCTTGTTGCTTTTTGTTATTTTAGGTCGTTTGGCTCTGTGTGTTTTTCGTGTATTGCTGGTGCTTTGATTTTGCTGGTTTGGGTTTTACATGATTGTCTTATCCAGTGCCAACTAGCCATAGTAGTCGGAACACCAGAACCCAAAAGACAAAACCACACAACAAAAACAACAAACAAGCATTAAACACGACAAAACGAGATCAAATTGAAATCAAAGAACCAAAATAACCAGTGCCGGCATTCTCTCTGGATCTGTGGTTTGTGTTTTTTGGTCTCAGGCTGGGGGTTCGAAGCCACAGGAATACAGACCAACAAAGACACAGAAATATCATTGCAGCTCCGCTGCGTTTCGTTTTTTTTTCGGTGGAGTGGTTAAAACTTCGATTCTAGCCGAAAGCAAGGCTCGAATCCCGAACCCACTAGCAAGTAGGAACCGCGGGTGGGAGAGATGTGTCCATCTATATATACTTCTGTTTATTTGTTTATTTATCTACTTATCTATTTTTTGATTATTTTTACACACATATATGTATATATGTGTATAATACACGCATATGTATATATATATATGTACATGCGCATGTACATGCATATGTACAATGTGATGTTATATGTTTGTAGTTGTTTGCTTATTTGTAGGCACACATAAATACATACATGCATGCATACATACATAAAATACGTGCATGCATATCTCTATGCACATATATACACACGCACACCTACATATAATGGATGTGCATTATGTGCTTTACTTTTTCTGGTGTATGTCTGTATGGATAGCTGGAAATCCAGTCAATCCCTAAACCGTCGCTCCGAGGCTTTCTAAAGCCCCTCCACAGATTTAGGCGCTTAGGGCGGGGGGTTAGGGTTTAGTGTTTAGGGTTAGGCGTAAAGTCTGAAATATATGGGTAGTTCTCTAAAGTAGGCTCCCTTTTTAGGGTCCCCATTATACTGCGGCACCCTTATTTAACAGGACCCTAAAAGGGACAACTACCCATGTATACAAAGAGGATGATCCCAGAATGCTTGCAAGGCCCAAGAAAGGTCTGCACTCTTTCCGAAATCTTCCTGGTGCCTTCAAAGGATTGAAGGGGTGGTTTCGGCTTGGGGTTTAGGGTTTAGGGTTTGGGGTTTAGGTGGGGTTGGGTACTCTGGGGCTAGAGTCGGACCCCTGTCTTCCGAACCGGGTGGGGGGGGTTGGGGGTTCGAGTAAAATCTCACGTGCCCTGCAAGGAATCCGTTTCAGAAGACAGCCTCGTAGTCGAAGACGGCACGGCCCTCACCTTGACTCATGACATAGGACGTCGAAACCGGCATACATTGATACATCTTCCTGCAAAGGTCCTGGTTTCCCGAAACCCAAACCCTAAACCTTCCCCCCCCCAACCCGCAAGCCCAAAAATCGAAGCAGCAGAACTTGCACGCAACCAAATTCAACACGCTGGAGCTACTGGGTTTCACATCCATCCGGCTCTCTGCTTGAGGATGTCAGGGTGTAGGCGGTTTAGGGTTTAGGGGCTTAGGTTTAGGCGGTTCAGAATTTAGGGGTTTAGGGTTTATAGGCGGTTTAGGATTGAGGGGTTTAGGGGTGTAGGGTGTAGGCGGTTTAGGGTGTAAGGTCGAGAGACCAAGGCCATCAAGCGAAGTGCCATGCTTTCTTTCTTCTGCTGTGGCCAGGGCTTCCTGATCATCAGCTGGAGTCGGCTCTGCATCACGTACCCCGGGGTCATGGTCAGAAACCCTAACCCCTAAACCCGAAATCCTAAACCCTATGACCCCTAAACCCCTAAGCCCTATAGACTAAACCCCAAATCCTAACCCCAAAAACCCCTAGGCTCTTTACCCTAAGCCCTAAACTCTAGAGCCCTAGATCACGTGCCCAAGAGGTCCGGGTGAGAAGAACTCCCGCCCCTTGGCAGCTGCTCCGGGTACACAGACCCAATGCCGAAAAGCACCTGGTTCTTGTTAAAAGGGATGTGATATAAGTTACTATAGCATAATAAGGGTTTAGGGATTAGGGCCAAGGAATTTAACTTAAGTTACCATAATAGGGACCTATAGTAAGTAAGGTGGCTGCTTTCCTTACTATAGTAGCTTAAATCAAACCGCTTAACAAGAACCCAGCGGAGCCTCGGAATCGTCGTTAAACACTTGAAGCCGTTCCTGTTCGCAAAGGAATAGTCTTTCAGCCATGGCAATCATTAGAATATGGTTTGGGGGTATCTTGTACTATCGTTGTATAATAAGGAGCCCCCAAAGCCCTATTCTAGTTATTAAGGACTTTTATTTTAAGACAAGACGACGAAGAGTTTTCGGCTCCGCAGGTGCGGCAAAAAAAGGAAGCCCGACCGAGTGGACAAGTGCGGTGAAGGGTTTGGATTCAGGTTTCAGGATTTTAAGGTTTTGGATGGAAGGTCGCGACGAACACTGGGTTTAGCTTTGAGCCTTAGTGGCATGAGGATACTATTTGTTGAGGATTTTGGAGTTATGCGCGGGTTGGGTTCAGGACTACTAAACCCTAAACTCTATGCCGGGGGCGGGGTCCAAGCTATGAAACCATGTGGTGTCTTCCGGCAATGTCGGGCTTGCCCTTCCTATGTCCATGGCGGTGTAGTGTTTTGGGTTCAGAGTGGGACAACTGAACGTCCCTCCTCGGTCGTCCACGGGCTCCCTCTTTTTTGCTGCTGGCTCAGCATGCAAGTAGTTGAAGGCAACTCCTGACTGATCAAAACCCGAATTCAACCCGGGAGCCACTAACGGGAGGTCTTGTTAGCAATGTACAAGTCTTAGGAAGTAGAATCGGGCTTTGGAGGTCCCCCGCATGGGCGCTAATTTTTTGCAACAGGAACTCAAAGAAGTGGTAATGGTGACGACATGCCTGCATTAAGTCCTGATCTCTACACTGACTCTACACCCCAAACCGAAGACAAAAACCTAGCAGGGCCGCAGGGCCACTCACCCCCCCCCTTCCCCGAAGAAAACAACAACCAAACAGCCTAAACCCCAAACCAGCCGCTCCAAACCAAAAAATCTGTCAACATCCCTTAGCCTTTGTGCCATTCGAGGACCCCATGCCCGCAAGACATAAGCTCGAAGTCGAAGTTTCGAGAAGCCAAAGCTTGAGTTAACTCCAGTCTGGGACTTCGAGATCTTAGATTTGCAGGAAAATTATTAAAGTAATGACTATTATTGTTGCAAGTTTTAAGTATTGAGCGTTATCAGTATAAACACATCGATTGTAAACGCATCAACTAAATGTTCGGGGTGTCCTGCAGGTCTCAAGGAACACGAGTCATGGGCTGCAGGTCAGGATGGAACACGGCTTTGGATATAGCACGCTTTGAGGCTTTAAAGGTGTGGGGATGCAAAACACTTTCACTGTGTGGGCATGTAAGCCCATGTCCGGGGCCTTGCTGTCCTCAAGTTTATGGGCACTGCTGCCATTCTGCAGCACACGTCCAACATTGTCTAAACCCTGACCCCGAGATATAGCCTAAGCCCCTGACACTCAGAACCGAATCCTAAATCAACAACTGCTGCCTGGATCGCTAAACCGTACACCACCTGAGCCGTGTAAACCCTTGACAAAACCAACCTGGCCCATCCAGCGACACTCCCACAGACTCCCGGGGCTGCTGATATAGCTGTCCGAATCCGACATCCTCAATACTCGCAACTTGGGTAAGAGGTCGAGCTTTGCGAGTTCTAGATTCTAGGTTTCTTAGGTTTACGGCTTCTTGCCTCCTACATGGCAAGGATGTGCCCTCATTGCAGGGTTCAGGGTTGAAGGATGAAGGTTTAAGTGGGGCTTTATGCTATCTGTTATACCATACTACATGATCATTGTACATAGAACTTTAGTATATCCCCCTGGTTTCAGGCCTGGGGTTGAACTTCCAACGAGTGGTGGGCTGAGTACCAGACCCCAAGTCCCCAAGTATAAGGCGAAACAACTGTTCAGGATTCGTGGCAGCCATGTTCTCGGAGGGCGTCTCGCTTAAGGGTTCGTCGGGTTTAAGTTTAGGGCATTGAGGCGCCCTCGGTTTGCTACCTCATGGCTGCATGCATTTACTGTATCTTTCTTTTTTGTTGGGGCAGGGGGGCGGTGATACGTATAGCTTTAAAAACATAAGAATATCTGCATGTATGCCTTTATCCATGTATACATGTACACACCGACACAATGAACACACATATACATGTGTGCAAATAAATGTGTATCTATGTGTTCATATAGATATACACATCAGTATGTAAATAAATGTGTGTGTGTGTAGTCGAGTCTGCAAGGATGGTCCTATATGGTTTTTGTGGTTGCATATCTAAGTGTAAATATGTATATGTATGCATGCGTGTGTGTCTGCCCACGCTCCTACATACGTAAGTCCATGTGTCGATATGTGTATATATATATATACATACACACATCTGTATGTATATATATATATATGTATATATATATATATTATATATATATGCGTGTGCAGGTATGTACGTAAGCATGTATGTACATACATACATACATACATACATGCATACATACATAATGTACACTCATGCATACATACATACATACATACATACATACATACATAACTACATACATACATACATACATACATACATACATACATACATACATACATCACTCTTTCACTCTTTCGGGCACAGGGTCGATACGACGCAGCCCTTGGGACTTGCAACTAATTAAACATGGTGAAACAGATCAAGAGGTGCGCTCGGCGAGCCAACCCAAAAGGTGGCGCGATCAACACCAATGGAAAACCTGATACCCTCAATCCTACAGAGCAGAGCAGTGTCCTCGCCGCATGGCCATGGCGTTTGCAAACAAGTGCGTACACCGGAAGACCACAGTTTCAGCGCAAAGCGAACGATGTCGCCGGACAATCTGAGGGCAGGTAACGAATCCTCAAAGTGGGGAAGGTAGTCGTCAAGTGCAACTGCGGGACAGGGCAATCCACACGTCGTGAGGAAGAAGCCGCACTCGGCTGAATCACTGCAAAAGAATTCCAGATCCTTCCCCTCTGAGATTCTGAGGAGGGACTCCTCATGCGGAAACAGCAGCGGAGAGAGGAGGTCGCTCCCCTCCAAGAATTGCGGCGGCCATTGTCCAACGCAAACCAGCACATGTTCTCTAGACCAGATCTGCGGCGTTGGGATCTGAACACTAGCAAGGTCGAGCAAGGCCAACGAGGCAGCACAGTGTCGGAAAGCAGGTAGGGGATTCGTACGCCCCTCGGGCGTGGGTACCAGCCAATCGACAAAGTCCGCATGCAGAACCCACGCGGCTGCTCGGCGGAGGAAATCGTCGAAAGGTGAGTGGGTAACCTTACTCCTAGTCCCCCGCATGACCCTATCGTACCAGACTTCAGCGGTCACCTGCAGCCTGCGGACCGGTAGACAGACACACGAGAAGGCCTGCTTAATCCGATCCCACACGACAGCCTGGTCAAGATTCTGCCCAATTCCATCAAAGTCCAAAAGGGCGAGGCAATCGAGGACTTCAGCAGACGGCCTATCAATCTCATCCTCGATGTTGTCTCCTATGTCATAGGCCTTGGGCCCTGCCGCCTGCAGGGACGGGGCACAGTACAGATGTTCTTTCGGCGCCTTCCGGCTACCGATTCCAGGCACCGGGTTCGTTCGGTGGTGTCCACTCAGCAGGGCCCGCCGGCACACCTTGGTGTGTCGCACATGCCGACACAACCGAATGTTGGTGGCGAAGTGTTTGAGGCAATGAGGGCATTGAAGGCCATCGACAAGGGATCGTACCTCATCGACTCTGCCATGGCATTTGAAGGCGTGTACGGACCAGGCTCTCAAGTCACCAAAAACGACCCCACAACAAGCGCATAGTTCTCGCCGACAGGGCTCGGCACCGGCCCCATGTGGGAGAAAAGCCCCCCTTAAGTGGAGCTGTTTTGCAAGCAGACCGAAATGATGTTCAATGGTGGCTTGCCATCGTTCTCTTTGAAGGGCTCTGGCCAATGCTCGTCGGAGCTTGGCTTTCCATCTGCCAGGGTGCTCCCTACATTCCTTGCGCCATTCCGCCCATGCTTTTTCCCAGACTGGGTACTGCTCACCTCCGTCAAGCTGGTCCCACAACCATCTGACTGAATCACGGACGGACTGCAACCAGCACTTCTCCCAATGAGCAAGTGCCCAAATCTCTGGCACCTTTAGCTGGAAACATGCGAGGACATGTCGAAGCCGTGCAACATGCAGGTATGTGGACGTCTGTGGGATGCCAGCCAGGGCCAAGGCTTGTGAGGCGCCTAGGTGCCAGGCATCCTTGACATTGATGCGGGGATGCAGCATTTGACATGCCATTTGGCGAAGGGTGGCATCAATGGAGGCAGTCTGCTGGTCAGATATCTGCGTCCACGTCCCCGCCCCGTGGAACAGCACCGTGGATACCAGACTCGTGAAGAACACAGACTTGTCTGTAGCCGACACCAATGGGGAATTGAAGAGCTTCTTTTTGCGCTTATTAAAGGCATCCCAGGCCTGAGAAACGCGAAAAGAAACCTCCTGGCGTAGTCCGCCGTTGTGCTGGAGATACCCGCCAAGGTGCTTGTAGACCGGAACGACCCGAAGTCTGGCACTGTCCCACATTTCGCAGTCAAGGGGAACGTGGCCTGCTTCCTCCCCAAAGACATGAGAACGTACTTGCTTCGCTTTGTGCCCGTTGACATGGATTAGGGCTTCTGTCTTGCCGCGCGAGAGGTTGGGCACCAAAGCACGCCGTAGACAGGCATCAATCAGCGTGGAGGCTCCGATCTTCAAGTCTCTCAGAAGGGAGCACGCATCCGGACTGGTGAGGAACATGGCCAGATCATCCATCCACGTGGCGTCGGAAATCCCTAGGTACTTGTCAGGGCATGCAGGCGTCTGATCAAGATTGTACTCCATGTCAGGGTTCCAGGGAACTTGGACAAGGGCTCCGGCCTGGTGGAGCGATTCCCGGACCTGTCTCAGGACACGCGCAAAGAGGAAAGAAAACACCAGGTCGGACAACGAGTCTCCCGGTCGGGATCCGGTCCGTGTGACGACGATGTCATCCTCCTGCGGGAGGCGGAACCACGTGTCATGTAAGGTCTCATTAACGGCCCCAGAGGCCCAGGGGCTGGACCCGGCGGAGGCAAGTAATGGGTCGCCCCCAAGGAAGGAGCGAAGGTCGTGCATCGTCCCCTCAGGGAGCTGGACTGCCGCGCAAACATGTGCGACCTGTTCGTCAGACAGCCGATCGCCAGTTATCAGGGGACGGATGATTCTGTAAAATGCCTCCTGAAGGTCCAAAAACAGAATGGCATGCGGGCGTCTGAGGGTGAAGCACGCGGACTGGAACAGCCTTGCAGCCTGCGCCGGTATGGTGACTGGGAACCTGGGAAGCCCTCCGACTTGCAGTGGCTCCGTGGAGGAGGCAAGCACATCAGCACATCTCCCTCGGAGGGTTTTATGAATGGATTTACCCAGCATGGAAGATACTAGGATCCCTCTATATGACCCGCAGGACTGTTTCGGACCCTTTCCTTTCCAGATGCAGTAAAGGGTACCACCCTTATGTTGCACCGGCTCAGAGAGCCTATAGACGGACTTCAACAGTAGGGCATAGACACTTCGTGATATCTCGGCAGCCCCGTACCTGAGCACTTCTCCAGGCAGCTCGTCGAGTCCGTAGGCTCTTTCGGTGCTGGCTGCACGCAACGCCGCCTCCAGCTCGGTACGGCACGGGATGTCCTCAAGCTCGAGTAGGTGACCAGTCAGGTCCTTCTCGGCTTGACGCCTGTAGCATGCGTGGACAAAGTCGACAGGACTTTCGACTTTGCCGTCTTCTATCGCCGCAAAGTGCTCAATCCACCTGTCTTTGGCCTCGGCGTGGGTTTGAGCAAGGCGCCCACATTTGAGTTCAACTGCCGGAAGTGGCATTGCACCTCTTTGTTTCCGCTTCGGGCCGCCTGTGAGTTGTTTGAGGCGCTGGACGACACAGCTGGTTGGGTCAGATGTCGCCTGAACAGCAACCTCATGGAGGTAGGCTTTAGTATCTCGACGCACAGAGGCCCTGAAAACGACACTCGTCTCACGAAGAGATTTGATCAGGGTTGGGAGTTCTTTCAAGGACCGCAGGAAACGTGCCCATAGGCCACTAATCCTTGCAACCTGTCCTATCTTAGTCGCCATCTTCCATCGGCCCCAGTAGAGTCTGGCCGTCATGCTACGTCCAAAGTGGCCAGCATTGTGCACCCGTTTGCGTTGCCATGATCTCTGGTTTCTAAGCTGCCATGTATCCGATTGGAATTGTGGCTTAAGCTGGCGTGCCTTTGGAGCCGGGAACGCGACTGGAAGGTGCTGGCGAAAGTGCTCCTCAATCTTGGCGTGCCTATGCACATCAAGCTCCCATGGTAAGTTGGGAAGGGCAGCACATATTTGGCGGACACGGGCCTTGCCTTCTGGTGTCCGCATGGCCTGTGTATCGAGCCGCCCCTTTCGACTATGTTTGGGGGGTTTTAAATTGACACCTGCAGTGGTCTGGACAAGGAGAGCATAGTGGTCATCATGACTCTGGCCCCATTCGAGCTCAGGGATGACTGCACTGCCGCCTGAGGGAACTTGCCAGCTAACAGGGAGTGCAATGTAGTCCAACCTGGACATGGTCTGACCATTTGGGGCTTTCCAAGTCTCCGACGGCCCAGGGTGACAGCAGCTGAAAGTACTGGGAACCCAAAGATCAAGGCCGTCCAGCAAGTCCCAGAAAACCTCAGGCGGAGGGTCTGAGGTGTACCAGTGTAGGTCACCGATCCTATCGCCATGGGCTTTGTTGATGTGGAGATTAAAGTCTCCCAGTAGCACAATCTGCGACCCCTGGCGCAGCCTATCGAGGAGAAGCCTAAAATCGGCCCACCACTGGTTCCGAAGTGGAGAGGCATTTGTGGGGGCATGAAGTGACACGAACAGCAATCTGATGGGTCCGCGGCTGAATCTGGCAGCGATAATGCGAGGGTCCCAATGAACGACAAGGAAGTCACCAAGCTGAAAGTAGATCGGGGTCAAAGCATGGAAGACAAAAGGAACGGTTTTCGAAAACCAGAGTTCCGTCCCGTATGACCCTTGCTCATCTCGTGCGCTGCAGAATCTGATATGGGTGCGCGACTGCACCGTCTCATTGCGAAGAGCTCTTGTCTCCTGGAGGGCCGCGACACTGACATGCCACGCAGCAAGCTGCTCGCGCAGGAGGCCCGCCCTGCCGGGGAAGCCATCATGGGGGGACTGCGGGGTAGCCTCCCCATCCTCCGGGTGCAGAGATTGAACATTGACCGTAAGGAGGGCGGCATTTATGCTCGCTTCCGCCTCTCCTTTCGAATGTCTCGAACGCGTGGTGCTGTGGAGGCCGAGCATGGCCTCGCATTCCTCGGCCGACGGCAGCTGAGCGGGAGCCAAGGAAACATCAACAAGGGAGCCCCCGCTCTGCTGCGGCCATGTCTGCGGGTTACGGATTGCTTCTATGTATAACCACAACCATTGGAGCCAATCTTTCTGCAAAAACTGACAAACGGGGTGGTCATTCCAAGCAAGGCGGCTCTCCCCATTACGGCAGCATGCCTTAGCGAGATAGTCTGCAACCTCATTGCCCGCGTGGCCAACATGTGATTTCACGTGTTGCACAACGAGTCTCTCGCCACCTGGGAGGGCTCTTGCGGCCTGCATGATTTGGCGGCACCTGGTTGCAAGGTCGGGCCCTCGAAATTGGCCCGCGCGGCCATCAGTGGCCCCAATCGCTGTTGTGTAGTCCGAAAAGACCGTGGCCGGGGCGGTTGTAAGTAGGGGCATGACCCACACAACACTCCAGAAAAGCGCCGAAAGCTCTCCCTGTAGGGCCCCATGTTTTCGGGCACCTAAAAAGGCGGGGCAGCTAGCATCTAACTCGACCCGAGCTCCTATCCAACCCAGGCTGCGGGAACCATGACCCCAGTCACCACTAACATGAAAGGCCCAGGCACTATTCATCCCATCGAAGGAGCCATCCGTATAGATCACAAAGGCTTTAGCCTCGTGTAGCGGGACCCCCGGAGGGGCTCTGGGACACTGGCTCTCCCATGCACTGAGAGGGCCCTCCGCACTGAAGGGTAAAGGGGCTACGGGCCAGGGACCGGTTCCAAGTAGGGTGGCAATGTGGTCAAGCGTGCAACCAACGTTGACCTGTACATTGGTCAGGTCAAAGCTGCGAACGGCTGGCAGATGAGAAGATAGGGCAATGGAGATCCTGCCCTCGTCGTTGTTGCCGTTTCCACTGGTAAGAGGGTCATGGGGACCCTCTGCGAAATGACTAGCGAGAGTTTCCACGAGCGTAGCAGCAAGCATCATTGCCTTCGTCTCTGGTCGCCTCAGCGACTGTTCCAGCAGGGTCTCGAGCACACCGTGTGGCACCTCCTTCTCAGTACTGTCCTGAGCCCAGTCACGGCTGGATACGCTGGCTAAGTCACCTGGTCTGATAGACCCCGGTCGGCTCGCGGCAGCAGCCGCGAATAAAGGACGCGGGATGGTACGTGCAAAGGCCGGTGTCATAGTCCCTGTCCTGGTAGCCTCACAACTCGAACCAATCCTAGTGCGGTGAACCTGAACCCCAACAGCAGCATTCGGGAACGCATACAGCCAGACCACGATCCAGAGAAGCTTCCGATGCCTGAAGTTTGCGACTATGCTCACAAGATTAACCGCGCACCAGGAGAGGAGTCCGGTGAAGATTGTGCCATGACACAGCAACCTAACAAGTCCACCTGCTGTCCCGAGCGTGGCAGCAATGCACTCCTGGATTATGACGTTACAGAGGGTGATCACAAGCCACCTGCTGGATTTGCTGGGGAGGGGCCTGACTGGGCTCGACCTGAAGGGCCTGGCAATCTCAAGGTCAGCCAAGGCGTAGCCGCCGGTTCTATGTGCACGTCGGCCATCCCGGTTGTCCGCACTAGGGCGCACCTGTGCAGAACCGCCTGTGCCGGCATCACGTGTGGCCGAGCTGGAAGCTTCTGTAGGCGGAATGGTGTCACTGCTGGTGGTCGACTCTGGGATTGTGTGGATCGACGCCGCGGTCTCACCCCGTTCGTTTGTCGTGTCAGGAAGGCGCAAAACCCTGAACTCCACGGTGAGGACTTCTCCGAAGTCGACAATTCGGTAATGGTTGGCCGCACCAGGGGAACTCGATCCTCCCTCAATATGCAATCTGAAACCCGGGGGACATCTGACGGCAGTACTCGCATGAATGTCAGCAAGATCAACCCGTCCTGCCGGTGCACGCCTGATTTGGATGTAGGCGAGGGTGGGCCGAAGATCCAAGAAGTACAAAACATCTTCTGGCCTGGGATGATCAGCCGGTACAACGGTAAGCGCAACATTCTCAGATGTCCGGCCTCGCCTTGCATGATCGGCAATAGGGGGCATCGCCGGATAGGTGACCATTGCCTCTGGATCCAGGCCAAAAGCATCAGAAATCGCCTGAGACGAAAATCTCCCTGACGGGAGTGTGGCAAATACATGCCCGTCACACTCGTCTGTCAGCATCCATGTTCCACCGGGCCATGTGCCCGGCGGCCCGGCTGGTTGGAACCACCCGTAAGTCCATTGTAGAAGGTCAGCCAACGACCACACGGGCACCGGGTAATGTGGCGTGCGAATCGTCAAGAGATCGCCTGGTTCAAGGTTGAATGAGCCCCGCTCTGGGAGGGGCCATGGGAGGTCTCGAAGGAACACCCTGTAACCCCATGCGCCGACAAGCCCAGCCACAACCATTACGTCTGTATGGCTGACAGCATGGGGTAGGTAGGTGGCGAAGGTCCTAGGCGCCTCGCCTGTGAAGTGCACCAGGACCGGCACTCCAACGGCTGGCCAAGCAGGAATCGCTAGCAAGCAAACGTAGGTGGGGTCCGGCTGCGGGTGGACGACACAAAGCTGTGGAAAGAAGGAAACATCCTGTGCCTTCCTCTGCTCCTGAACCTTTTCAAGGAAAGGATCGACGTCTGTGGGAAGGAGTGTGGGCACGGTGATTTCAACCGGGCAATACTCCTGCGCAAACAAAAAGCATGTGATGTCAGTGGTATGATCATCAGCATCAGCAGCAAGTGCCGGATCTCCCACCTCATCGGCATTCTCCGGCTGATCGTCAGATCCGCTAGTGCTGCGTGCCGGGTCTGAAGCTGATGTCCCCTGTGTGACGGGCTCTGCGGGCATCTGGGTCGGGGCTGGCGGCGGTCCGAAAACCTGTTGCTGGTCCTCGTACGTGGCGAGCACAACGTGCCCCGGTGGCAGGTAGGCACACCCATCGTCATCAGGTGTCACATCAACATGCGCATGCAATCCAGGGGGTGCCTTGGCCGTAAGCTCTTGAATAAGCTTCTGGACGTCAAGAGCTCCGTCTTGTAACACTCTGGCAACCCAGCCCTCAAGGAGAGGGCGGCAATCAACAACTATGCAATGCCAGTAGTTGGTAGCCGGGAAGGAGGGTGGTACGTCGACTGCAATCAGAGCTCTGCAGAAAACACCACTGAGGGCAACATCCGTTGGCCGCGGAGCTGCCGCGAACATGCGCAGTCTGTTCGGGTCAGTCGCAGTGGCCTCTCCTATCGTTTCCCGACACTGCATGGGATTGGGAGGATTGGCTGACAGCAGAATAGCGCGGTCCTCGTGGACAAAGCAGTGAGCCGGTCCGAAGTTCGTTTCCGGCCATTCTGGTGCCTCGTCCCAGCCACCAAAGAAGAGGAGGAGCTGGCCTAGGGTGTATGAAGCCCCAGGCTCATGATGACTCGGCCTAAAGGACACCAACATGCCGTGGTATGTGTGCATGGGCACATCATGTTCAAGGAGGAGCGGGTCGACGCCGATCCATACTCTCAGGCCGGGGAATAGACCGATCCCTGCTAGTGCCACGAGCTCGCTTCTTGTGACATACTCGGGCACCTTGGTAGCAAAGAGTCGGCCGTCGAGGTGAACAGTATCAAAGCACGCGCAGTGGCATTCCGAAGCCCATGGCGGTGACGCAAGATAGCACGCGGCCCCAAGTTCGGGCTGCGGGAGAACCGGGGTAAGCAATGGGAATAGGCGGTGCATGCGCGTGCTGCGTGCAGCCTGGACTGCGGCCTCCGCTTCAGTCGGGGTGGCAGGAAGGCGTATGTCAATGGTGAGCAATTCTGGCACGTACCCAACCTTAAGGACAGCGCAGCCGATCGGCAGAGTTTGCTCGTCCATCTCCGTCGTGGTGGCACTACCCGCATCTCCTAGGACTAAACCCTCCGGCAGGAAATTAGCCCGGTTTGCCAACCAATTCCCGCCAAGCTGTGCGGTGACATCGCGCAACTGTTGGATATGCTGTTCTTCTGCGAGTGTGCGACCAGCGGGTTCTTCCAAGAGCTTGCACTGCCGAGTGGGTGCAGCAAACTGGAGCGGGAGCTCGATCAAGTGCTTGTCTCCTGGCGCACCATTCCATGAGTAACTCCAGTGATACGCCATTTGCAGGGTGGCAGAGCACAGGGTGCGGGCGCACTGGAAGGAGACAAAACCGTTGACACACTTCTGCTGGATGCCAGTGATGTCAAATCGGGCTGTGTGTAGTTTAAGCTGCCCAGCACCGCCTTGGGCACCTTGCGGCGGTGGTGGGCCCCGTCGTGGTGAGCGGCTGCGGGGCTCTGAGGCCTTCGGCTTGCCCGAAGAAGATTCGGGAGACTGCAAAATCGAGTCTCCACGACTGCTGTCCCCGTCTAGTTCCGAAGAGTCGTCATCATCCTCGTCAGGCGGATCATCGTTGTCGCTCGAGGTATGGTGGACAGTTGGTCCATCTTCGACATACTTGACTGTTAAGATCTCGCCATGCGCCACTCTGACGAGTGTCCGGCTCCCCCTGACTTCACTCCGGCCGCCCGTTAGGCTCAGGGAGTGTCCAAATGGCACATCTGCTCTTAGATCTCGCAGCAAACGGTCTGCGTCCAAGACTCCGAAGGTTGCAAGGACCCATGTTAGGTCCATGAGAAGCGGACGACGGTCGATTATGGCAATGTGCTTGACGGGCAGCAGCCTCCCTGGAGGGATGGGTATGCGTGAGATACCCTCAGTGACAGCGACTGCTGCCATACAAACACGGCCCAACTGAGCGCAGTCGTGGATTCTGGGGACCGACGGGCATGCCGTAACACGGTCAACTTCGAACCTGAATAGCTCAGCCGCCTTTTGTTTGAACTTGATAGAGGTGTCCTCGTTGTCGAGGTCTATCTCCACGACTCGGTTACCTCCGTCCGACAATAGGAGGAAATCGCTGGTTCGAGGAGGGTGCAAGAACGGGTGAGAGGAGTCCCAGTCGCTGTCACGGTTCAGCATTGCCTGAAAGTCACCTGTCGGAGCCTGTGCCTCCCCATACTGAACTAAGGCTATAAGACCCCCCGTGGGAAACTCATACATAACGCCATCTGCAAGCAAAACCCCATCGTGAAAAACCTGATGGGTAGCCGACGTCTCGAATCCAAGCTGAAGCAGGACCGATGTGCGGTTGAGTCGGCCAGAGAGATGCTGCGCGAATAGGCCGCCGTTGACACCTCGCAAATCAATCAGGCATATTCCGGGCGGAGCCCATACTGGCGTAGCCAGGATGGACGCAAAAGCCGCTGACGGTTGACTCCCGACGGGTGTGAGGCAAGGAAAGCAGATACAGGTCGCTGAGTCACGCATTTCTGCAATCTGATGCAGGGCCTCCTCAGGCGAGCAAGGCACGGGCAACATCAGTTGGTAGACCTCGTGTTTGTATCGCGGGACAAAAACGAGGAATGTGGTCGAGACAAAATGTATAATGTCTTGTGCGGCCTCAGACTCCGTCTCATCCTGAGCAAGCTGCAGGGCATCGTGGGCAGTCGGGGTTCCTGCGGGTCCCCCGTATCGGGGGGGTTCTCGACGGTGATGGTTGGGGTCGACCTCAGCAGCCCCGCTACACGAGCTGGTCGTACCTGGCGCGGCAGTCGCCGAGGCTGTCCTGGCGGGTGGAGGACCAACGGCATCGGCTTGCCACTCATGTGCAAATACACGTAGGGCCAACTCAACCGTATAACCTATCCGAAGAACCTGGACCTTATCGTGCAGTGTTGTCGACAACAGGTCCCCTCGTAGGCCTTCGGGCAATTCGATGTCAGCTGCCTGCAATATTTGTGGGAGGTCTGGAAAACTGTGCCTGGCAGTAACAATACGCGGGATGATGCCGAGTGGTCGGGTGTCGAGGAAGTACACACAATCCCCGTCCACTTTCGGGAGGACAAGGGAAGTCTGTGGGCATGGTTCACCTTTCAGGTCAAGCGGTGGGTCATTGCAGAAGGTAACAACATCCGCCTCTTCCTCAGACATCTTTGACACCTTCAGCGCAACCTCGTGCTTGTAAAACCTTGGGAAAAATGCCAGGACAATAGGATCCAGTCGTTTCCTGCAGCCTACGGCCAGGCAGTGCGCTGCCGATGGTCTCGGCATGTGCTCTACCTTGCCCCATCTTGATGCAGACTTCAGGAGTTCTGTCGCATAAAAGGGGACAGGGGCTGATGGTGAAGGGATGTCTCCCCGGCATACAGTCACCATAGTTCCATGCGCAATGCTCAATACACCTGTATGCGAGGCAGGTAGGAGGGCATCTCCTACCCAAACGGTCGCTGGTTCCGTTTCAATGTCAAGGTTCATGCTGGTACCCGCCTCAAGCCACACATCTGAGAGTCGCGGATCGGCAGGCAAGGTTGTTGCATAACATGTGCCGCCGACTCTAGATAAATCGAGGATGATTGCCATGTGCGGCCGTGGTCCTTGTGCTATGACCGACGGGAAACTTAAAACGGACAGCGACCCCGCTAAAACCTGAGGGTAGACCGCCACCAGGGAGTCATGCTGCGCACTTGGAAGCCGATCAGTGTTGCGTATCAAGGTGTAAACATGATCAAGTGACGCACCTGGGTTGACGCGTAACGCAAACGCTACTGTCGGGTAATAGGGGGCATAAACAGCAACTCCCAACCAGTTGTCTCGGAATCGGGGCTGTAGGTCGTACGACTCTGGTAGGCAAACAGCTTCTCCTTCACGAGCACCCCCGGCACACGTCCCGGCGGGTTCTGGCAGGGCTTCGGGATCCTGGGGCAGCGTTGATGGTTGGCTGATGCGCCATGCTACCTGTAAGAAGGGCCTGGAGTCCTCAGGAACGGCCCAAACACAAACAGGACAGGTAACCCATCCCAGCCAAACCATGAAAAACCTGACCCAACCCGGACCCCGATGTCGAACATTGGTGGCGCCACGGCCTCGAGCCCTTGGCTTTTGTTTTGGGGGGTGCGGGGTCCACGTTAGCACCGGGCTCGCAGGCGACGCAACGGCAAAAGCTCTCAAGCAGTAAGGCGTGTTCGGCTGCAAGGTGCCTCGGCCGTGCCTGGCTGACAAAGGAGCAAGCCTAGAGAGGACCTGGAACAGGGCAACAAAACTGAGGCAAAGCAGGCTTCGGAAGAAAGCCTCACAGCACCTGGCAGGGACCTGGAAGACTTGTTGCCAAAACCAATGTGTCCAAGAGTGACGGGAAAGAGGTTGGGGAATCACAATTCCGTGAACATCCAACTGACACGGGTAACCCGAATCACTAACGGGCGGGGGACCTAGACCCCTACTTGGTGGTCGGGATTGTGTCGAAATAGAGAGCCTGCAGCCAAAATTCCAGGCGCATTGGGCTCTCATGGCTTCCCGGTCGGGGCATGGAGAGGCTTGTACCCCAGAGCGACCGATGTACATATTTCGCGCTCTCTCCAAGAAAAACCCCAACAAGGATAGTGCTGTGCCATCAATGTGAGTATGATGGAAAATGTCTGCCCCCGTCGGGGGGGGTCTCGGCCCGCTACAGTGGTAGTCGCAAAGGGGGTGGCAAAACCCCATGGACTGGAGAACAGAGGGAGGCGGCTGAGGCAGGTATGGCAGGGTCCTCCCATGCAAATCACCAGACCCGTGATCGCATGGGCGAACGGATGAGGAACACACCCATCGACCACCCCGTGCAAAAGCCCAATGCCCGGAATGGCCGACGGTGCAGCAAGTGTCTCGGCAAGGCATGTTCGGATCTGGGCACATCAAACGCAACCTGACCCTGGCTTGGAACACTGCAGCATCAAAAGCTGTACAGAAGCTCTCGAGCTGTTTGGTGTGAGACCGACTACATCCACTCATCCGAGACTGCCACAGTTCAGTGAGGAAACATTGACCCCCGTGAGTTTCGGGCACGAGAATTCCACCCAATCGGAATTCCAGTGCGCCGCACCACGATGGTCTGTGGCCCCAAGGTACTGTGGTAGCTCCCTGGGTGGACATAGTCCTAGTCGGATTCACTGGTCTTTGTTGTCGGCCTCCTCGTCCTCGTCCTCTGAATTGGCTTCTTGGATTTGAATGCTCCGGCTCGCCTGTTCCACTGGTGGCTCCGGCGGGTCTGGCCTCAGTGTCGGTCCAAGAACAACCGGCCGGCCAAAGGGCTTGAGGGCCTCCGTTGTCACATGCCCGCCAGTCGGCAAAGGCGCGGTCATGACCGCGGTCGCACTGGCTGTCTGGGGCTCGTGAAGACCAGGAGGAGGTCCTCCTTCTGTAGCCTGAAGAAGCCCTGCGTGCTCCATTGCTTCCTGAATCACGGCAGCTTCCCTGGCCTTGGCCAGCTTCCCACTGAGACTTTGTTGCCCCGCAGTCGCAGACACCGGCTTGGTCAGTGCTTTCACTGGCTTCCTCTGTAGCGGTGGGGAGGCCAGAGCTCGCCTCGCTTTGGCCCCAGGACTCACACTGGTAGAGGGGACATCGTTCCCACCCATTGCACCTGGCGAGATGCCCTTGCAGGGTTCGAAGAGGGATGGGTCCAGTCCACCATGATCTCCATGTAGGGCATTCATCGAGGGTGCGGCCTGTCCAGGGGCTGCCATGGTAGGAATCGCATCTGTAGCTCCAAAATGGGCCAGGAGCCGAAGAACATCCGGACTCAACTGTGGTGGCCGCTGTGCATCCGTCATCGTTACGTCCGGGCCGGTGGGTGGCCTTTGTGGGTCCGGTGGTAGGACAGCACCCAAGTGTGTAAGAAGCTGCTGAGCATCTGGTGATAGTTGCCGCGTCGGAGGTACACGTCCTCCCGGAGCTGGCCTTTCCTGTCTCATCACTGCCTGGAGGAGCGCCCCGTCCTCCTGCTCCCAGGTAGATCTCATGTGATCCCACATGGACTCGGCCGGCGTTGCCTGGCGATTGCCTCCCGCAAGATCCGTTGTTCCAGTTAGGATGGCCTGTCTCACCGTGTCGAAGGTTCTCTCCTGCTCTTGTTCGGCCTCTTCGATAGCTTGGTCGATCCTTGCCGTGTCCGTCTGGAACTTGTTGACCTCTTTCACAAAGGATCTTTTGAGGCCTCGCATGAACGCATTGAACTGCGAAGCAATCTTGGCCTTTGTCGCATGCAATCTTTGCAACTTCTGTTCCGCCTTGCGTGCCGGGTTCAGCAAGGCTTGCACACCTTGTGCTCTGCCTCCCCCCAGGGACACATCTGTCTCCGTCGTGTCCAAGCGGTCCTGCGGCTGGGATGGCATCGATGTATACGATGGGAAGTTGTACTGGAAGTCCGCCTCCCCTCTCTGGCGCCACGGTCTCTGAGCTGGATCTGCACGCAGCGAAGGCGACCAGGACCCTCGCCACAGCTTGTACTCGTACCCCTCGTCCTTCCATGGCTTATTTTTGGCACCTCTGCCCATAGACAAGCCTCCCAGGAGGACCTTAGACAGGCTCACAGGAGTGGCGTGATGTCCCAAGAGCAGCCTGCACTGCCGTGCCGTGAGAGGTCGGCCCTCCCTGTAGGTGGCCCTAGCTTTGGCTCGCCTGGCGCGGAGCCTTCTGTGCCAGGTTGGGGAGCTATAGTGTTTCGTTGCACCGCTCAAACCCAAGGCCCGAAATGGCACAAAGCGTACGTGTACCTACGTACTGGGGCAAAACAGCAATCCGCTCCAGCTGGTGGGCGGTCTTCTGAGCCCTACATACATACATACATACATACATACATAAATACATACATACATACATACATACATATCACAACATACATAGTGTATCATGTGTATACTCAATTTGCGTATGGCCAACTATATAGCATGTCTGAACTCTTGCGACTAGGGACTCTTGCTTGGGCTCTCGGCAACATGCAGAGAAACGTGTTCTGGAAGCACTGCATGACGTCTTTGATTTTTGCTTGCCTGTGGTACTCGCTGTGAGTTTAGGGCCGTTTAGAGTTTCGGGATCAATCTCAGCTGCAGAAAGGCTAGCTGCTAGAGACGATAATACACCAGTTAATGATAGCTAAATCATCTAGGCCTGAGAGGGCTATCTATTTGAGGACGTCTGTTGATTGATGGCCGGCAGATTTGCTGGTGCTCAGTCACTCCGAGACTGGCCAGCTGGGATAAAGTGGCATATCGAAAATTAAGTTCCGCGGCGGCCAAGCCGATTGCGGGCGGCGCAGGCACTCGGCAACCAAGCCGAAGGCGGCTTGTTTGACTGTTAAAATACTCGGGATTCGGAATCTGGTGTAAGCAAAAAAAACTCATCGGTCCTGGTGCGGCTTCAGCTGTGAAACTGATGATGAACCCAAAACCATTCAGCTTAGAGGCGGAATTTTGGGCGAAGCTTCGTCTTCATGGAGGTACGATGTTGTGCTTCGGGCTTTGCGCGTTTTGGGTCAACCCATAATGACTCGAGCCTCAGGGGCAGGCCGAACCTTAGGTCGTGGGTCACGAGTATCACAGGGTTTATCCCGTGTATCGCTGCAGAGAGCCTTGCCGTTGATCTTACAACACGCTCGTTAACTTTTTCAAACACGCACATATTGCAGATACACCCTGTCACGTCTACGTGTGCCGCCACTACTACTGAATCTACGTTCCTGGTCTTTGTCGTCGTCCTGAGATGTCTACCACTGTGTCACCGGTCGCCAACCTCGCTTTTACTGCTCATCGTCTCGAGAAGAACGCTAGCCTGCTGAACCTTCCAATGTTTCGACTCTGTGTGGGGTCCCTGAGTGATGAAAGATGCTGAAAGATGCAGCACGAGTCCGAGGTAGAGGTCGTGTTCAAGTACTGCGCAATAGCATGTTAAGAGTCCCTAAACCCTGAAAACCTATGGAAATAAGCTCCAGAGGACATGGCACTTCCAGCAACACTCACCTAAAGTACCTTACGCAGTTTGCAAGCACCTACACGATGCAGTGGGCCAAATATTTCCCTACCTCCTAAGCTTCCTGGTCTGTAAGTAGCCCTAGCCCATAATTAACCCGTCATAAACAAAACATTTCAAAAAAAAACATACCATAGTAGGGTCCCCTTTAAGGGCTCGGGGCCATGATAACTAGAACAGGGGTTTAGCGGGGACATCAAACCTAAAACCTACAACCCCCTGAACCCAAAACCCTTCTCACGGAAGCCGCGCCCTGAGCTGCGCGACCCGGAAAGTGTATTCTTCCAGGAAATGGTCGGAGAGGTCGCGCCGGCGTAGTACCAGGCCTGAAAGGGTTTAGGAAACCCTAAACCCTTAAACCCCTAAACCCTAAACCCCTAAACCCTAAACCCTCAACCCTTAAACCCTTAAACCCCTAAAACCCTAAACCCTAGGCCTGAAACGGCTTCTCCGGGGTTTCTTACGGGTTTATAGGTTCTTATCGGGGCTTCTTCGGAGTTTATAAGGGTCTTCTAGGGCTTCTACGGGGTGGTGCAGGGCCTGATCGGGTTTGCTATAGGGGTTTACAGTATGTTTGTTTTTTTTTGCGGGGTTTTGGGCTTGGGGGTTTAGGGTTATAAGGTTCCTCGAAAGTTTATAGGGCTTTGGGGGTTTAGGGATTACGGGTTTAGGGTTTGGGGTGCCAGGCCTTTGTGCTTTAGGGTTTAGCATTATTGCCTTTACAGTGAGTGAGATGTGGGCGGAAACCCAAAAGAAACGGCTCAGAGAGTCCAGACCATTTGGACATCGTAAGGGTTGAGGTTGAGACCTTCGGCTAGGTTACGCTTTTGGTTCGTCCAACTCGGCGTCTCCGTCAGAAGTTCGCAGTGTACAGTGCATGTCAAAGGCTTCCCTGGTGTGGGACAGCGTCTCTTCATAATACGACAGAAAACCTACGCAAACTGATATGTACTGGAGCGAGCAGGTGGGCAGGGACTCAGTAAGCTACAGCTGCGTAGGGATGCTGATCTTAAAGCTGCCTGGGCGGTGCTTCCGGAAGACTCGGCAATTTCCCAAACAAAACAAACCAATGTACTACACACCTGCTTTTCGGTCCTTTATGATAGAATCTAGTAACTCACTCGGCTTTGTCGTCGACTTTCTTTCGTTCTACCATCAGAATGGGACAGGGACACCAATATTCTATAGGGGCACCCGGCTCTTGGGGTTAAGTACTAAAGCCTCCACACTCCTCTCCAGCAGTTGTGGGGCTTGGTGGAACGAGCTTGTGTGACTTTCTTTTGTTGGAAAAAAGGAGGAGCAGTAGAGAACGGGTACTTTGCAAGCAACCATACTCGACCTAAATACATTGCTGACGGAACTTAGCTACTTAGCACAGCGCCAATGTGCCCCAATTAGACTGCAAGTGCATGGGTCCAAGCATAGTTTCGGATATCGCGTCGGAGCCTGGCTAAGTACTTCTGGTCCAGAGACAGACGACTACAACAACCTCATGAGAAGTGCTTCTTTCAGAGTGTGAGGATGGTGGCTTCCACTGTAGTGGTAACGAGTGCAGGGAATGCATCATGTGATTGGCTGGCCATTGAGGCGAACCGGTCTGGTGGCAAGGCATCCCTTTGGGATACCCTCTTAAGGTGAGAACTGACTGCATGACTCAGGACTGCAATTCATCTCCGACCCATTGTCAGATGCATGGGAAAACGCACGCTGCAGACCACGGCATGGTTTGCATAAAATTACGAGTACCGTGAGCATCTGGCAGGAGACGTGTGACGGCATTAGACAGAGCGAACAAGATTCGATTCAATACAGAAGTATGGTGGAGGCGTTGCACACAGCTCTGGATCAAGAAACCCATGCCATGAGGCGTGTTGATTCAAGTCGCTGAGAAGAACGTCGACGAGGCAGTCAGATCACCAGTGAGGAATTTGACTGCTTTGCGTCAGGCATGTCAGGCCGAGTCTCAAGCATGCCTTCATAATGTCTGTTAATGAAATTTGGCAACTCCTTGTTTGTTTGGAGAAAACGACATGACAATCAACCAAGCCATATCGCGTTGGAAAATGGTGACTGGTCCGAAAATTTGGGAGGAGTAGTTTGATGAAGCAGGTCTTTAAGTTCACCAAAACCGCATGGTGTTATGCACCCTGGTGCTTGCAGGCTCAATCACATGTTTGTCCTCACAGAAAAAATGCATGAGGGGCTGTCGTCTGACATCTCCGAACGACACGTGCTTCAAGGAGTTTCTTTCTGCGAGAATTGTTTGGCAGGACAGAGAAGAGAGCATGGATACTTGACAAACAAGTATGGGAATTGCATTGTCAAGTTTAAAACGTGATCTACACATGCCAATTGGATAGTTTCCAAATTGGGATCCCTATTGAGATCCCTTTTCAAGTCCCCAAAATCGTACGGCACCCTTTTTCCCCAAGGGCCCTAAACGGGATCCTAATTTAGAGAAGCAACTAATTCACTGTCAGGTCCAAGATGCCTGAACCCGCAACCCATTCACATGGGCGATTCCTAGCTATGGCAGGGTCCACACTAACTTCTGACACCTGTCCCGTCCGACATGCACCTGCTTGAACCGAAGATGTCTTGGGCAGTTGCGGGAAACCAGATTGCATCAACCACCAAGGGCGAAGGTATCAACATTGACAGCCGAAATCTTTAGTTAAAACAAAACCTACGCTAAACCTCCGAAACCCTCAACCTGAAGCCCAAAACGTGAAGCTGAAAAGGCAAGTCGCCGCAGAGCGCAGCCATCGTCATCTGCTGGAGGGTGGCTAGGATAGCCGTCGGGACCAGCCCGGGGTCAGTTGGCAAACTGGCTGCCTGTGGCACGTTTGGACGGCTACGGCAACGACGACGACTACTGCTCCTAGTCCTGCTCCTGCTCCTACTCCTACGGCTGCGACTACTACCTATCCTGCTGCCGCTGCTGCTGCTGCTGCTGCTACTACTACTACTACTTCTTCTACTACGACGACGAATACCATGACTACTAAAACTACCATGACGACCACGACTACCACCACCACTGCTGCTGCCACTGCAACTGCCTCTGCCTCCGCGACTCAAAATACTCCTGGTGCTGTTGCTGCTGATGCCGCAGCTGCAGTAGCTGCAAACAGATTCAATACCTGCATATGACGACGACGACTACTCCTACTCCT
>CAJNJA010073474.1:0-21651 GCA_905231915.1 Symbiodinium necroappetens | reverse complement strand
TACTACTACTACAAGAACAAGAACAAGAACAAGAACAAGAACAAGAACAGTAGTAGTAGGAGTAGTAGGAGTAGTAGTAGGAGTAGTAGTAGGAGTAGTAGTAGCAGTAGTAGGAGTAGTAGGAGTAGTAGTAGTAGTAGTAGTAGTAGTGGCGGTACAGTGGCGGTACAGTGGCGGGAGCGTGGGAGAAATAGGAGTGGGACAAGGAGTCAGAGTAGCAGTGCTAGCAGTAGCTTTACTGCAAGAACAAGTGTCACCTTTATGTGAGACATGCCGTGCACTGCAACAGCAGCTGTCGCTGCTACAACTGCTTCGGCTGTAACTTACTACATGGCGGTTCTTTCTGCCACACATGGCGATAGTAACTGCCACTGGTTAATTTTGACACTTTCATTGTTCTCGAGCTCCTGCGTGTTGCCGCAGGCCTAACTCCTGGCTTCATGGGATTTCACGGCACATAGCTTCGGCTTCCCCGGCGTCAACAAGAAATCAATGGCTGAAAACCCTGAAGCAAAGCCCGGTTCAAGGCCGTAACAGCTGGATGCTTACGGAGCCTCAAGCTCGGCAAGCAATAGCAAAACCTTGGTTGAAGGTAACATGGTTTGATTTCAGACTCAGGTGTGTGTATGTATATATATATATACATATATATATATATATATTTGGTTGTGGCTGTCATAGGTAATACCACATGCATGTATAAACACACATATATATTCTATTTGTCTATTTGTCTATGCCTGTGTGTATAAATACAGGATTAAACAAGAAAGCTAATGACATGCACATAGATAGATGAAAAGTGTGTGTATATATATATACATATATATCATACATACATATGTACGTATTTATGTATGTATATACACATGCATGTCTGTACGAACACATACTTATACACACGAACATATGTATAAATACATACAAGCACACGTATCCACACGTACATTATGATGGTACTCATCCCCACCACCACCCACAACGGCAGTGGCAAGAATGAGCTGACACAACTATCTAGAATTCACATCGGGTGTTCAGGGCTGGTTGAGGTTTACTGGCTTTGGGGGTTGGGCTTAAGGAGCTCACTGCTCTGCTATGTAACAATTGAGGACTCCTCTAGACTTTGCCAGGCAGTTGCAAACAAACTGCAAACTAAGTCTGATCCAAGTGTACCCTAAACCCTTAACCTTAAAATCCTAAACCCTATCTAGATCTATACCTATATCTATATCTATATATATATATGCATACATATATATATATATGTACATATATATATATAAACCAGCGTCTAGGAACCTCTTCCTTGCATCTCGTTGCTCTGCTCTTGCTCAGACGATGTCAAGACATCCCACATCCTCTAAGCCCTGAGCCTCAACAGATCACAGAACCAAGAACCTCTGGAGGGAGAGTCGATTTAGGGTTTAGGGTTTAGGGGAGCTTCATCATTAGAACAGAATGATATAATAAGGCACTAATCACTGGTACTACTAGTTCCTCTTGCGCCGACTTTTGCTCCTGCTCTTGCTCTTACATCCCCCTAAATTAAAACGGGGTTTACGCGGCCATGATGATTTCAGCTGGATTTCCCGGAAAGTGAAGGAACTATTGATCATGACTCATCTAAGTACGATCACAATGCATCATCCCATTCAAGTTCACTTACAGCCAAAAAAAAGTAAACAAAGAAGACTGCTCAAGCAGAGTTCACCCCTTTAAACCCTACGTACCCTAAACCCTCATCCCCTAGACCCTAAATCTTCATCTCCTACCTATAGTCTCCATTGTAGTTCCTTTTTGGGGCTACCTTTTCGGATCCTTAAGATAGATTTGGTTAAACCAAAAAAAGGAACTACAATGGAGACTATAGGTAAACCCTACACCCAGCGAGCCCCCAAGCCAGGCGGCGCCGCGTGCTTCCGCGGACAGGTTGGCTCTGGCAGCTCGTTGTTCGATGCAAGGAGAAAGCACTTCCAGAAAGCTGCGCAAGGCCACCTAGACGCAGAGTTTAGGGTCTGAGGGCTTCAGGGCTTTAGGGTTTATAGGGTTTAGGGTTTTGGGGTGTAGGGTTTCGAGTCTTAGGGTTTAGGGTCTGGGGAGGCACATCACTGTCGTGGGGTTTCTTGTTCATATACGGTCTGCAGAATCTGGGTGAATATCCATAAAGAGGTGACCTTGTGGGGCTGTTAAAGTGGTGGAAAAGCTATTCAGGGCCTTTGAAGGCTGGGGCTATATCGTACATGGAGGCCTGAAGAATCATTGTAAGTTGTAGGGGTGTCTTCTGGCAACGGGGACTCAGAAAAGCACCGAAACAAAAACAAAAACACAGAGGGCTGGGATGCCCCAGTATGCCCTCTGAAAGAAAGGTCAGAAGGCAAGGATCTCCCACCCAACAGTTTATGCTTTGCGTGCATTTTGGCTGCTGAACTTAGTTACCAAAGCAAACGCAAGGGGAACTCAAGCTTCCAAGCCCAAGCTGCATGGGTCCTTCAGAAGGTAGGGTTTTGGGTGGGTTGCTTGAAACTCCTAAAAACCCTCTCAACACTACCCGTGGCTTTGCTCGCGGCTACCCTATTCTGTTCTAAGCCCTATGCCTATACCCTATCAACCTTACTCTAAGCCCTCGACCTTATGTCCTGCACCCCTTTGCTGGTCCCAGTCGTTTCGCTGGAGGAGCCCCGGGAGCCAAAGGATAGCAGCGGGTTTCGGGTTTAAGACTTGGGGATCAGGGTCTAGATTTTTTGCCTCCCACCTAGCTAGAACGAGCCCACATTGCAGGTTAAGTCAGACAGCACAGTAAGGTTAAGAGCCTAGGGATAAAGGCTTCGACTCGCACACTCTCACTGGATTTAGAGTATAGTGCTGTGGGGCACTTCTGAAACGGTACACACTTTAGGGTTTAGTTCTTTACTAGGGCTTCTGTATTGTTCTTCAAAACTTTAACTGGAAGGCGCGACAACGGTTTTTTCCGATTAAGACTGTATAGAAGGCGTTGCGGCTGAGGATTTGAATGGGAGTGAAGGTTTCGTGTTGTTCTGTTTTTTTTTTTCTTTTTTTGCTTTTTTGTTTGGGGGGGTTAGGATCAAGGGCTATTAGGCCTTCGGTTTCGGATTCAGGCAGTTGGGAGTTTTACGGAGTGTAAAGCTGTACGGTTTAGATTTTCTTCGGGGTTAGCAGCTAAGTTCAGCAACCCTGTGGGCGAAGAAAATAGGAAGAAGGAGCCACGAAACCCTCAGTAAACCCTTATAAACCCTAAACTTGGTTCGAGGTTTCAGGCAGGGTTGTGGCTATCGCCTCAGGATTTCAACGCTTGAGGTCTTGGGGTTTAGGGTTTGTAGGGTTCAGAAACTCCGGATCGAGCAGTCTCTACAGTCGAGCTCGCCGGTTCGACTTCGAAAAATACCTACCCACCCAGAGAATCCGAAACATTTAGAAATAAAGAGCTTTATCACTGCATACAGCTCAGTCCTACTACACAACAATCGAAGAATCCGTGGCATAATCGCTCATAGCCAGATTCCCAAAAAATCCGGGCGGCGAGTTTCATGACTTTTGCATCTCCGGGCTCGAGATCTCTCTGCTGTAGAAGGTTCGAGCTTTTCTTCGAGGCATCAGACTACGACTTTAGAGATGCCGAAGCCCTAAGGCCGAAACCCTGAAACCGAAGCCCGAAGGCCGAAGCCCTAATCCTGCTAGACTGTTAGCAGTGGTTTTCAGAGCCAGAGATCATCATCACAGGGTTTCGGCCGAAACCCTGTGATCATGATCTGGGAACTATGTTTCGAGCCACACGTCTAAGGGTCGAGCTCCTATTTGAGGCTTGATCCTCCTAAAGCTTTGGTCATGATGTGAAAGAATCGAGAGATCATAAGCACAGGGTTTCGGCCGATTCGGCCGGGCCTTGTGCACGAACTTTGGGGCCTTGTGCGCGAATTTGTTGGGCCTTGTCCGCGAACCTGTTGGGCCTTGTCTGCGACTTTTTGGGCCTTTGTCCGCGAATTTTTGGGCCTTGTCACGATTTGTTGGCCTTGTCCGCGACTTTTGGGGCCTTGTCCGCGAATTTTTGGGCCTTGTCACGATGTGTTGGGCATTGTCCGCGAATTTCTGAGGCCCTGTCCACGATTTTTTTGGGTCGTGTCCGCGAATGCGCGTGCCTTCTCCGCGAATAGCTTCGGAAGGCCCAAAAATTCGCGGACAAGGCCCAAAATTTGGCCGCGGGCCTTGTCCGCGAATTTCAGTAAGTTTATAAATCACTCTATGATTGCAAGGTTTAGGGTTTTTATGGCGACCCAAAGTATGACCCTACATCGAAGATAGTCGCACCACCTGACCTTTGAAGAATTGTCTGGCTCACACTGTTAACGCGGCTGAGACACTCTCTCCAACAAGAGTTTCTGACTTCGGGAAAGACGAAGGCGCCGCTCCCAGTGACGCTCATGACAATAACAACCTCGTCATGCTCCGTCAGGGGTAGGGGTGCTTAGCATCTACATGGCAGATTGTGAGTGTATACGGTCCATGGGTGTAGTGTCATACATGGGGGTTTAGTATCTGCATGGTTATGGTGCAGGGCCTTGGCTTAGGGTTTACATACAGTCCCCCCCACCCCCCTGCATCCTAAATCCTCAACCTTAAACCCTAAACCCTTAACCTTAAACCCAAAGCCCCTTGCCCCAAAACCCTAAACCCCAAATCCTGAAACTTAAACCCTAAACCCTGAACCTTAAACCCTAAGCCCCTAAAGCCTCTTTTCGGGTTTATAGGGCTTCTTCCCCTCCTACCTAGCAAGGACGAGCCCGCATTGCAGGAAGACTCCGACGAACTTTGGACAAGTTCGTAGGTTTCAGCACTGACACTCGGACTTGCCTGGTACGACGAAGTTCGTAGGTTTAGGGCTTAAGGCTTATAGGGTCTAGGTCTGGGTTTAAGTTAAGGGTTGAGGGTTTAGGGAAAACCTGGACAACGTCTTGGGGTATGTTCTGTAGTACTAAGGAACGCAAAGAACAGTGCCAAGTTACGAAACCCTCAACCCTTTGCCTAGGGCCACGAAAAGCAGATCCACTTTTGGATGTCCCAATTACTCTCAGTTTGGTGGGTTTCTTCGGCCTACACCCGAATTAAATTCTCCCCCACGGACCGTCAGCAACCTGCTATAACTTAGGGGCCGTAACCATCAGAATGGAGTTTCGGGTACAAGGTACAATGATAGTTACCCATAGGCCCCTAAGTAGTTCCGTTTTATGGTTTATATTTTAGAATCTTATAAGGTAATCCCAAAAAGGAACTACTTAGGGGCCTATGGGGTAGACATGACTTGTGTTTTAATGCGGGGCCTCAGGAACTGTCTTGCCAAGTACTCAAGGCCCCTGGCATTAACCGCTTTCCGGGGAGCAGAAGAAGCCTCGCTGACATGGTGCTCCCCGCATAACGTGGACACACGGCTTTTCGCACAACCTTTGGGTTTCCGGACTTCGAGGCTAGATATTAGTTGCCTCCCACCATTTAGAGTTGTTTTTTGGGCGCCTGGGTTTTAGGGTTAATGTGCATTCCAACCGCACTCGCCGTGATGGCAATCACGGAAGCAAGTCGCATTTATCTGAACCTTAAACTTAAACCCTAAACCCTGAACCGTAAACCCTAAACATCCCTAAACCCTAAAACTTAAACCCTAGGCCCGAACCGTAAGCTTGAGGCTCTGGGCATGAGGTTTGTAAGTGCATCTTGGTACAGTTTAGTAGCCTTAACACCTACTCTTCTAAGCTGCAGACAGTGCTGATGTAGAGCCACCCCGGACAGCCCCGGACTTGAAAACATGATCGGAAGTTAACGGCAAGTTAGCATGGAGCCGGAAGCCCCTGAACCACAGGAGATGCCCTTCCAGAGTTTGAAGCCAGGCTATTGGGCGAGTTCAACGGCGTGTGCTGAAGGCTCCTGCAAAGGTTCTTAAAACAGATCCGTGGAAACTGGCCACGGCAGGCCCGCAAGTTACACACTCCTAAACCCCGAAGCCCACACCCCAGACAACCCTAAACAGTGAAACCCCCGAGGAGCTGAAAGGGAACATGGACACAACTAGTGTATACTACGGCCTCAAAGTAACCCCTCTCTATATATGTATGTGTATATATATATATATAAATTATATATACATTTATTTATTTATAAAGGTACCTTGGGGCCAAAGTATATACTGTTTGGGTACAGGGACCCTGAAAATACCCCAGAATCCTCCAGTAACCCGGCATTTGCGCGCCAGGAGCGCCCGGAGCGACCCGACCCCCTGACAACACTGGACCCTTCGAGCTGGGAGGTCCCCCATATGACTAGGAGTTAGGATTTAGGGTCTAGGATTTAGGAGGTTTAGGGTTTAATTAGGGTTCTTTAGAGCTTATTAGGAGTTAGGATTTAGGGTAGGGTATAGGGTTTATTAGGAGTTAGGATTAGGGGACTCTTGGGGATATAGACCCTCTCATTAAGGTCTCTTTTAAGAGAGAGCCCAAAGTAGGCTTAAGAAGGGGACCCCTTCAAGGGCTCACCCTAATCCTACCTAGGAAAAATCTCCATTGTAGTTCCTGTCTGGGGTTGCCTGATAAGATCCTAAGTGCAAATTCAGCTAAATCATGGCAGGGAACTACGATGGAGACTCTAGCGACTATAGGTAGATCCACATGGTCCCTACAGCCTTAAGCCCCCAAAACAAAGCTCTGAAAACCTTGGTTGAACCCCTTTTTAATGAACCCAGGCTCTGATCCTCAGCTGGGAAGCCTAAACCTTAAACCCCCCCAAAAAAACCCTAAGGCTTCATGTGCCCATATAGTAGAGAGCTACAGGCCTTAAAAAGAGGTTCCGAAATAGGTACTTTAAAGACCGAGTGTATACTATATAATGGAAAATTCTAGGACATCAAGCAAAGCAACCCTAAACCCTACAGTTTTCTGACCGAGGTACTTTAAGGTCTGAGCATATACTTTACGATATATTGGAAAATTCTAGGGCAATCAAGCAAAGCAACCCTCAACCCTACACTTTGAAAGCAGGTGCCCTCTTTTCTGAGCCGAGTGTCTCCGGGTGGCCGAAGCTGCCAACGCTAGGTCTGAGAGCCCAGAGGTCTTCCGCAGGACCATGCTGCATAGGTCATCAAGATCTTCGAGTTCTAACCCGACAATGCCGTCGGGCTTGAGCCGAGCGCAAGTGGGGATTCAAGGTTTAGGAGTTTAGAGGTTTAGGGGCTAAGGGTTTAGGGTTCAGGGCAAGGCGCAAGGTCGGGTCGAAGGGTAGAAGGCCCATCCCCCATAGAAAGAAACTTAGAAAACCCCCTGCATGAGTTTCGGGGTCGGGGAAGAGGTAGGCTTCCAGGTGTAAGGAGCAACCCTAAACCCTATAAGCCCTAAATGCTAATCCCATGCTAGGTGTAGGCGCCGAGTATAGGGCAATAGGGCTATTGAGAATGTCTAGAGTTCATGAGCTACCAGCAATGATGTCTAGATGTACTACGAATGGCAGAGATCGCGATATTCATCTTAGAAGAGCTGGAACTATCATAGTAGGTAAACTACAAAATCAACTAGGTTTTAGTCTAGAGGCCAGGTATGTGCGGGCCAGCACAGCACTACTGTACTGACTAGACCCTGGCCGAGGTACGAAGCAAGAGCACGCTATTCGCCATACGGTGGGTACCCCAGAGACACAGGGAGTGGCAAGAAAGCAGTTCCAGTGTTGAACTAAGATTATTCGAAGGTTGGGGTTCAATCGGGATTTCAGCTCCAGAGCATCCTTTTTTCAAACCCCTGTAGATCCTGATTAGGGAGCTAACTTTGGGTCGTGAGGGGCCCTAAAGGATAAGTCTGCTGGGGCTCAGCTTCAGACTGCATTATTCAAGCTCTGCTCCCACAAACCTACACCCTACCAGCTTGCATCTGAATGAAACCAATTCAGCCCTAGCAAGCCCTCAAATCACAGCCATGTCGCAAAGGACGAAGGCCACAGGATCGCTTCCGGCACGTATTCGGCAGTCACCTTTGACCTTGAGGCTGAAAACTTAAGTATGACGGTTTAGGGTTTAGGGTTTTGGGTTTAGGGTTTAGGGAAATTCAAGTAACTGATTAGGGCTTAGGGTTTCGGCGCTCACACTCGGACACTCCAGGCGAGGCATGTGGTTCGAGGTTTGACTGAAGTTAAACGAACAGATATCGTGGGTATCCCAACACACTCACATCCCATAAGACTTAAGATCAGTGTCTGGGGTTAGCATTGCTTCTGGTTTCAGGGATATATGTCTCAGCTCAACATGAGATCTTAGTTTCGCCAGAGATACTGAGTTTCTGCATGGGCCCGCTTGGTAATGCCGTAGGTCAGACCAGAAGCCTAAGCCCCACACGTCAACACTATAGGCCCAAAACCACAAAATCCTAAACCCCACAAACCCTAAACCCTTGATTGAGACACAGCTGGCTCATGGAGGAGAGATGACGGGCTTCAGGACTCCAAGCCCCAAAAGCCCCTTGAAACCCTGAACTGCAAATGAGTCCTCTATCTATATCTGTACCTATATGCCTATAGATAGACAGATAGATGGACAGATAGATCCATAGATCGATCGGATATCATTGCTGAAGCTCCGATGTCCGGCTTCGGGCGTTGATTCCGGTTTGAGTCCCAAAGCTTCAGAGATATAGGTGCGTGGTTTAGGTCCGTTGGTTTAGGGTTTGTTCATAGTGTTTCGCGCTTGTGGTTTGTTTATAGGGCTTACGCTCTCTTCAGAACATGGAACTGCCACCACTGGATGAATCCAAGAAATGTGTGACAATCAGGGCCTGCGTGTGACAGTGTATGACGGTAGGTATGGCGGTACGGGCTTTGTATAGGCTAGCTCTTTCAGTTTGGTGTTCCTGTTGAAATCTCAGAGCATCAGATCTGATGTAGTCTTTGGCACCCAACACGGGACCCTGACCTACGTAGAAAGAAACCAATGTGGATGTATGGACATGGGGCCGACAACATTTCGACACTGAACCATTTTGATTCCTGAACGACGATGGAGCACACGAAGATTATATGACGACCACTGCGACCATCAGGACGACCAGGATCCCCCATGACGACAACTGCGACAAGAACGACCACCACCACCTGGAGAGCACAAGGCGACTGCCAGGAGGCCACAAGGACACCATGGCGAAAACGAGCACTGACGAGACTCATAGATACAATGCTTCGCCCATTTTTGCTGGCATTCAGTACCCGCACAAGGGGCCAAAATGCTTCGACCATGTAGTGGTGTTTCATGTGCGCGAGCGGCTATGCCAAAACTCACCAATACACCCATCGTGTGTGTGTGTGTCTATGTACCACACTTTTCGGGGAATAATTCCAACCCCAACCCCCCTCCCAGCAAAATGAAGCTCCACTATGCTTGATATGCCCATGAAGGCCATACATGATCATATTATACTATCTATATCTATATATATATATATATATATAGAAACCATAAGCCCTAGACCCAACGCCAAAATCGCCTGCACTCCAACGAGTCAAAACACTAGCTCAACAACCTGGCCAAAGCAACCAGGTTCGGCATCGCTGCCCCGCGCTGCGCGCGAAGGGCCGCGGCGGAGAGGTCCTGGTTAGTATATTACCATGATACATATATATATATATGTACATACATATACACACACTATACACACATGTATATATATATATGTATATATACACACAACAACAACGTATCATATCCTATTGTATTATAGAAATATTTTGGGGTCGGGGGCTTCTATGTGTTGTTTCGGCTCCGGGCCTTGTTTTTAGGGCTTGGAGTTTGGGGTTACGCTCCATTGTAGTTAGTTCCTTCGGGGGATTACCTTCTAGAACATAAAGCACAAACAGGAACTAGAATGGAGTCTATAGGTAGGGCTATAGGGTTCTAGCAATTGCAGATTAGGTTTTGAGGTACAGGGGAACTTGTGACTCTAGGCAACGGCTTTGGGGTGTAGGGTTTCAAAGTTTTAAGTTTGAGGTTTGAGCGGAAAATCCTGGTGCTTGCAGCTGCTAAGCTGCCTTTCCAACTACACAAACCTATTTACTCTGTCCCAAACTTGTACGAACATCCTAAACAAACCCTAATTAAACCCTAAACCTTACAATCCATGAAGCAAGTCTACGGTAAACACCGAAAGCCACGAAGAAGCTCAGGAGCCAAGTCGTGGCGATGCCGGCAGTGAGCACCATACTTGCCTGGGCCGAATGTTCCAACAGGGTCCTATGTAGCTGTATGGTAGAATGCCGGGATTCTAAATTAGGAATTACCTGTGTGGTAGAATGTAGAGTCTCTATATTAGGAGTTCCCCGTTGTAGGGTTTCTATATTCGGCACTGCAAATGTGGTAAAATGTAGGGTTTTCTAATTTTCTATCATAGGAAGTACTATGGTCGTGATTCGGGAATGTGTCCCGCGTAACATTGCATAGGACCCTTTGGGTGTTGATGTGGCTTGAGGCCCCTGGGGTTGCCGGTGTGCTGTTAGTGTTGCCTTGGCAAATTGGGGCTTTGGGTTTAGAGCCTTTAGGGTTAGGATTCAGGCTTTGGGTTAAAGAGCAGGGCAGCTCAGGATGCATTTTAGGATTTCGTGTTTTGCGGTTTTGGTTTCAGGGTGGGTTGGGTTTCACGGTTCAGGGTTTAGGGTCGTCTTTACGGAATGGGAGGGAGGGTAAAGATTAGTTTTTTCCATATGCTCTACTCCGCATTCATTGCAATACCAACGGAGAGTTCACAACATCGAAAGCCAGGAGGATTTGCACCCTTGCGCATATTATATAAGCGCACATCTAGAAGCCGAAAACATACGAGACCGCTACACCAACAACCCTCGGGGCTTGGGGGTTTTAGGGCCGTAGCCGACTGTCATCTGCAAAAGCAAGACTAAGAAGGTTGCTTGGAGAAAGTTGTCAACAAAAAAGTTCCATCGAACCCCAGCCCCCACATCATCTTGCAGGAAGCTGCAAAGCCCGCGCCGGACGAAGACGCGACAAAGGCTGACCTGCTGACGGGCACAAAGGCGCGCAGCCCAAAATCCAACAACAACAACAACAACAACAACGACGACAATTTTAGGGCTTCGGATGGCCTAAGGCTTAAGGGGTTTGGGGCTTCTAGGGCCTAGGGTTTCCGGATGCCAGTGCTCAAAACGGCCGTAAATCGACAGGGCTTTCGGAAGCAGCAGGACAAAACTGGGTCAACAAAGCCAGTGCAGCCTGCCAGACACGGATTCGGTGGGGAGTCGGCTGAAGTATCTTGGCGAATGTAGTTGCATTAATAATTAGAACAAGCTGTTGCGGTATATTATATTATACTATGATGATAATAAGGAGCCCCCCAAAATAGTATAGGCAACTATTATAAAGCCTGCATATTGGGCTCTTTTCAGGTCTGGGGCTGTCCGAAGGCGCAGGGTGCTTAATTAGGGCTTTTAGGGTTTAGGGTTTTACGGCTTGGGGGCTTTTCGTTGTTGGTTTCTGGGGAATGGTGCAAAACATGGCTTCCAGCATCACATTCAGAAAAATCGGCTGAGGCGTTTCATTGGGCTACGTTTGTGCTCTGGATTGCTGATTTATGTGACAGTTAGGGTCTCAGAATCAGGCAAGCTTGTATTCCTGTGCAGCTAGGCTTAGGGTGCGTATCCTGTCTTAGACTCTCAGACTCCGACTCTGTAGCCTGAACACCCGAGTAATGCACACTGAAATGTGCAGGGACAAGGATGTGTAGAAGGTTGACACTTTCACTGCGACGCCGAAAAGGCAGATGTCCTGTTCACAGGAAGACAGGACCGGAACTCTAAATTTCCAACTGCGCCCAAACGGGTTCCAGAAGCCTAAAACCCTACGCCCTAAGCCAAAACTTCAACCGACCCGACACCCTAAATTTAACACCCCAAACCCTAAGCGAGTCAACAGGCAGGGGATCGATCACCTTCGACCCCAGGTTTGGGTTTAGTGAGTGTTTTAGGGTTTAGGGTACGGGTTTAGGGTTTTAAGGTTTAGGGTTTAGGGTTTTAGGGTTTAGGGTTTAGGGTTTTAGGGTTTAGGGTTTAGGGTTTTAGGGTTTTAGGGTTTAGGGTTTAGGGTTTGGATAGTGTATGCGATGCACGGAATCCTGCATGGCACAGCAGGATTCAAAGAGGATCGATTGCTACGCTGCAAGGGGGCTGTTTTGACTTACTATCCACATCCAGGCCTACGTCGGGTTCCCTGCGTTTTCAAAATGCCCCAGCTAGCATAAAACAGCAAGGACAATTCCTGCGTTGGCATCTACGTCCTTTATAGAGTAGCTACATTGCGCTATCTCGAGCCCGAAGAAATGCCTTCATTGGCTGCCTTCATGCAGAAACATAAATTATAGGTGCCTAATTAAGTAGAATACTGCAACTTTATGAAATGGTTAATTAAGTAGACTGGAAGCAGGACTCAAACTCAATCTTAATTGAAGATCTGAAATCTAGTGTTATTCTATATATGAAGGAGCCTAAAGAATATCTAAACCCTGAATCCCCAAAGAATGCAAGTGTGCAAAGCCCTCGTGCCACGCCTCTCCTCTCGAAGAATCCAGCTGCCAGACCTGACAGGGAAAATTCGAGATCGAAAGGCAGGGCAACGCAAAACGATTCAGAATGTAGTATAAATATACCAAGGAACCCTAATAATGAGTAATAGTACTCAAGGCTACTATAGACGATATACTAAGGAACTCTAGAGAAGGTTGTTGCTAATCACTCCTGCCCTTACCTTGCCTTACCCACACTTGGCCTAGATAGGTTCCCGTTGCGGAACTTCTGGCAAAATGCGATATACACATACACTTATATATATATATATATACATATATATATACATACATACATATATATGAACTATGTATATATATATATAGAGTTCGTATAGGGGCATAGAGTCTGGAGGATGCTGTGCGTATCTTGTCGAACACTGCAACCTGCATAAGCCATGCTTTTCTGCTTTCCAGTTTAAGGCTTGCGGGATGCCAGACGAAGAGGCATAACCGCTGGAACGGCCGAAGTCCTGTGCGCCCTGAACCCCCAATCCCCGAACCCCAGGTACAGAACAACACCTTATCAAAGCATTGAAATCAAAAACAACTTCGAATGCAAACCTCTAGACATCCTAAAGACCGATAACCTAATCTATTCGTAGAACCATTGATTCCATCAAAGAAAACCGTAAAAAGGAAATCCCACAGGGGAGAACCAAGGACCCAACAACGGGTTCCACGCCTCGACGTTCTCGGGGTCTTGTTCAGCAAGCGCCTTCCTTCGGTTTAGGAATTTTTGGGCTGTATATCGGTTTGCGGGTTTAGCGTTCGGCCCCTATTAATGACATGTACTAGTCTGTACACCACTTCATTCTTTTCGAGGAACCAGTAAATAGGGGTCCGAATGGTACCCCCTTCATGCTTCATTACAGTATAACTACGTGCCATATATTTGGAAGCTGTCCAAGCCTCAAGGACAATCAAAGATAGGGCCTCAAGCATTTGAGCAAATTGTTGGATATATATATATACATATACACATGTTATAGTAACAGGGATTTCTGGGAAACGGTCCTACTCTTCATTCAGACCTTCATTACGAGTACGAAACCCAATGCAGCCTGATGATTCTGCGGGAATGCCAAGGTTTGGTGATATTTTACACTATACTTATAATAAGGACCTCCCCAAATAGTATGGGTAATTATTAAGGCTTCTATATTATATCTTTCTCCAGGTTTCGGGTCAACAAATCCGAGGGGCTTGCGGTGCATTTGAGTTGCAGCTTTCAGCGCCAAACTTTCCCTAGAACTGCTTGGGCTCCAGGCTTGCGATTTAGTCTGGTGTTCATTGTAGTCTGTCATAACACCGACATTTTCCATGATTCGTCTTTGGGATTTCTATGATTCCGGAAACTATGGCTCCGGCTCTGGATGCGCTTACAATACAGAGCCCTTAATCAAGAGACCATCACTCGCACCATAATTCTGACATACATCATGGTCGTCATTTGGTAAGTGCAAGTTTCGAAAACGAAGTTGAAAAGACTACAGACCTTAGTCGGACCAATAAAATGCACAGGACTTGTATCATGCACACACCTAAGATGAACTAAGCTCAGACTAGACATGTCGAAACTAACGGGACCTGAAAAGAAAGAAAGAACTAGCAAAGTCAAATAGGAAACAACGTAACATAGAACCTACGGTGTAATAAGCAGCCACGGCATGTGGTAGTATTTTTGACTTGGAACACTAACAGTCCGCTCTGAACACCTAGGTTAGCAACAAGCAAATGTGTTACGCGATTAACCGTCATCCTACCAAGAGGTCTTATAAGCACAAGTGCGAATATTCAAAACGTACTGAATGGTAGGCTTATGCTTCAGATGTATATACACAGGACTCAGCAAGTAGTACGATAAAATTGAGATTTAATGCTTGGTTATTATTCAACACGTTTTCTGAACAATATACATATACGAAGTACTCTGGATGAATAATCACACCACAGTAGTTGACACAGTGAATGTTGATTCAGAATGATAAGGAACCGGGATGTACATGACTATCCACCTTGATACGAAACCTGCATGGGTGGCCACGGGGATGCTACAGTAAGTAAGATCCCATGCAGTGCAAAGCTCCTTGTTTTAGTCAGCTTCAGTAGGCCTGCTTCGCCATACCCCCACGCTCTCACTGCTGTATGTAGCCTCCTCTTGACCACCGGCATCGTTGACAAAACATTTTTCCCAATGCCATTCCTTGCTTCTTTCTGCGTGCGTATGCACTCGCAGCCTTTTCTGTACGATTTCTTTCGTGCTTGCTCATGATGCTCCAGCAAACATAGAGGTTGCTTTCGGCACAGACCGTTGACAAAACATCCATATCTGCGGGAATGTCCATTTAAGCTTTAGATGACTGTCGGACTGTCGTTTAAGCTTTAGAGGAGACTATGATATTATGATGGTGACGGGATCATCCTGAATTAAGAAAGCCCACACAGTGCAGGGGGCCTATAAGCACCGTTTAATCTCCCAAGCGCTAGTTTTTTTATCCAAGTGCCTTGTATAGGGCCGTCACATTTAAAACCCAAGGCTTGGGGTACGTTGTAGTATGACTATATTAAGGAACCTTGTGGAATAGTATTGCTCTTTATTCAGGGCCCCCGCACTCAGCAATGGGGGCTGGGCTCTTTGTTAACCTTCGCCCGAGACTCTGCAGGACGCGCCGCGCAGACACGCGGCCACCGTCCATGGCGCCAGGGCGAAGGAAGCGGTGATATTGCTAGGATCTATAAAGATCTGGCTGGATAGCTCAGGAAAGCTGGGCTAAGAGCTTCGAGGTACAGGGTTCGAAGTTCTACACATAGGTTGTAGGACTTTTCAAGGGCTCTTTCAGGGCTTAAGGGTCCTCTTCAGGCTCGAGGTCCATTTAGGGCTTACTCTAGATTGTGCAGACAATAAGGTCTGGGCTTGTGCATTGGAGTAGATCTAGCTTCACACAAGGTAAGAACGCAACATATGCCAAATCTCCTACCAGGAACCTACCCGGCGAAACCAGGAGCCGATTCTCCTGGATGTTAGTTAGTACTATTCGGATCCCTGTTGTTGCTACTAAACCCTATGGCCGCAAGCCCCCAAAACCCCAAACCTTTAAACCCTATAAGCCCTAGTTAAGCCCTAAACCCTAAGCCCCAATACAAACCCTGTGGTGGGTGGGGCCGAGGGCCTAGCCTCAGCCCTCGAGCCACGAAAGACGCAAACGACGGATTGAGGATTGGAGCCGAGAAATGAAAGGTTTATAGGTTTTTAGAACTTAAACTTTAAAGTTGGGGTTGGGAAATTTGGCGAAATTAAAGTTCGTAAGGCTTAGAACTTTAGAACCTGAGGCTCGGGGTTGGGATTTTTTCGAAACTAAGGCTTAGGGTTTAGAGTTGAAGGGATTTTGGACATGAGGGTTGGGGAGCCTGGCATCGTCGGGCATAGGGGCTGTCTCTCGACAGAGCTCAGCCGCCCAGCAGCGGCAGCAGTGCAAGACTTATCTTCGAGGGGGGGTTCTCAAAACACTTCAGACACACACTGCTTCAGCTGCCTTTAGGGTTTAGGGTTAAAGGGTTTAGGCCCTAAGCCCTAAACCCACTGCTTCCATGACTGCTTTGTAGAAACCCTTCGGCCTGCCGCTTCTGCAGACTACATAGACTCCGAGAGGAAGCCTAAAGGAATCGTGCTAGTGCTAGATGGTTTTTGTCCAGCTTCTAGGAGATAGGATTAGGGGGACCCTTGGGGATAGTGACCCTCTCAATAAGGTCCCGTTTAAGAGAGCCATAAGTAGGGTTGAGAAGGGTCCCCTCTAAGGGGTCTCCCCAATACTACTACCTAGGAGCTTCTACATGACACAAGGGGTCTGATCCATGGTGAGTGTTCTGTGGCGCTGCACGGCGTGAACCACCTGATGACACCTGACATCAAGGGTCCATGCAGCAAGGACTACAAAACCGTGCGTCCCGACATGCTGGAATCTCCACCCTTTACTGTCCGGGACCACAATACTAGATGCATCAAAACACCTTCAACACAAGCACAGACATAAACATACACACTCACACACACACACACATACATACAAACGTCGAAATCCAAACTAATCCAAACCTCAACTTTGGCCTTTACGCTTTTCGCTTTCGACACTCACACTCGCACGCAGCAGGCAAGGCTCTCACGGTGGTTTAGAGCGTTTAGGGTTTGGGGCAGACCGGAGCCTTACCAAAGCCAGCCAAGCCCATCAACACCTCAAAACGACAAACCATCTGAAAACCGAAAGCCCAACCCCTAAACTAAACCCTTCCTAGAACTTAGGGCTTGAGGTTTGGGCATCCTAAGCTTGAGTTAGATAGCCGGACACCTCACACCGGCAACCTGCGAAACTTATTGATCTTAATGATGATTAGGGTCTAGGGTTTAGGAGCACGTCACAAACCTTAGTACGTGAATTAGGGGCCTCAAACCCCACAGCCCGAACCTCATCAAGCAGGGAACCCTCTACCCTCTTCTAGCCCCTGTAAACCTAAGGACATCCCGCCTCCAAAAACAAGAAAAACGCGAGCGCGACCAGAAACTCGACAGTCATATGCCTAGAGGAATCTGATAACCCTGGCAAGCATGCACTTCACAAGCCCGGAAGCCTAATTCAGGGGATTGAGAAATCTTGTGGGAACTATTAGCTCTGAAACTTGACTGATATTGCAGGGTTTAGGGTTTCGGGTTCTACTATATGTAAGCTATTTTGTTCATAAGGGGTTCAGACCAAGGGTCACCAAGACGTGGATGGCTTCGGAAGTATAGGGTGGCGGAGCCTTCGGAGACACAGTCTGGAATCCATGTTGAGCATTGAGGGGTCCATAGGGTTTAGGGGTCGTGGTTCCTGGTACCTACAAACGACCCCAAATCCTAACCGGAACAAGGCCCAAAACTCGCAGACGGCCCTCCCAAGGCGATGGCTTGGGTTCTATAGGGTCTATAGGGCTTGGCTTTAAGGGACGGTCTGGGAGAGATGCTGCCGGTCTGACAGGGGACCCCCGATAAAGTAGATACATGCACTAGGGTCCCTGCTGTTCGGAATATGGTTCCCTTATTATTTTTGCCTCCCGCCTGGCTAGGACGAGCCTACGATGCAGGGTTTCTTTATTATGGTAGCTTAGAATAAACCACCTAATAATGAACTTCAAGAACTTACACTAATCTTAAGCGACGTCTAATAGAATACTGCTTCAGGAAGACAGGAAAGCGAAACCCTGACAGATTACTCGAGGTCCAAGAAGCCCGAGATCCGGAAGGAAGAGAGCATACGAAACTATAGATACCTATGACGGTAATTGAGATTGACATCCTTAACAAGAATCCAGGAAACTTTGCAGAGAACAACCAACAACCAAAATCCAGATTGGGGCTGCAGCTTTAGGGTTTTAGCGCTGCTGGCGAGGCTTTTGGGGTTTCCCTGGTATCACGAACAGGGGGGGGGGGGCCATTCTGTTTGAGAGGCTGGGCTGATTTCCTGCGGTTGGCCCTAAACCCTAAACCCTAATTTCCTGCGGTTGGGGTCAGGTTTCGAGATGCCTGGGTGTGGCGGATGGTGCGGCTGTGGACAATGGAGTCCCGCTCCTTGAGGGGCGGTGTGGGGTAATGAATACAAACACGAAGGTATATTCCTCAATTAGGGGGTATTGGGCTCTCTGGGAACTGATGCCAGGTACAGTATCTCCGGAGGCGGACATGATCGAGAAGCTAGTCTCTTGGCTTGCGACCCTCTTAGATCCTGGCAAACTCAACAGCACGAGAAACCTAAGCAAATCCGGGCTAAGCAGCAGGAACCGACAGTTTCGCGAATTTTTCTGTGGAATCTTTGTTGGGGGGTGCTCCCGGATTTGGTGGCGGGGAGGGGAGCAGCATAGCTGCAAAGACCGAGCGTGCTCGACTCGCACTCATCTTACATCCATACAGCCATCGAAGCCCTAACTTGTCCTGTGGTGATGCCCGCGACAAAAAAAGTATAGTAGCAAAACGACAAGTGCCCCACTACCGATGTTCTGGGCAGCGGTTCCTGAAATCCTACAGAAACCTTGTAGTACCCACCCCACTGACCTTCTGTATTGGTAGCTGGACACTTAGGTCCTAGGGGTGATCAAAACCCTCAACCCGTAGCATACTTTGTCACTAGTGCCACGCCCCGATTCCCTTTGGTTCTCTGGCCTGAAACCTCACTCATACTCGACAATGTGACGCTGCAACTCTACGAGCCAAAGCCCAGACCTACTAAAAGGCTTTACGGCCCCATGGAACACCTCAACACCAAATTCACACAAAGACCTGCAACAAAACATAAACCCTAAACCCTTAGCCCTGAAACCCTGAAGTTGCTAAACAGACGGTCCTGCTTCTGCCTCGACATCTCTGCTTTCCGCTTGCTTCGCCTCGAGCTGGGATGCGAAGATCATTGCTCTGGTCGCAGTGTTAAGGTTTGGGACTTCTAGGGCTTTTATGGGGTTTGTAGAGATTTATTGAACCAGAGTTTAAGGTTTGGGACTTCTAAGGTCTATAGGATTTGTAGAGTGTTTCCCTTAGGGTTGGTATGGTTGAAGGTTTAGGGCTTGTAGAGTTTAGGGTCTATAGGGCTTCCAGAAAACACACGTCATTAAACCTAAGCTCCAAGCCCTACAAAGTGAGAAAGCTCGTACATCCAGAACTAGGTAGGGTCCAGCTGAGGTGCGTAGCAGTTTGGAAAGAGATGTAGCTTTTGGGGGGTGGCTAGTGGCGAGGTATGTATAATACGTGTATACATATACACACACAAGCACGTGCACACACAACTATCTATCTATCTATCTATCTATCTATCTATCTATATATATATACATACACATGCCAAACATGTATATGTATATAGAGAGAAATATCCTTTCACGTGTATACCCCCCCCCAACTGCAGCGGCAAGTCTGAATCCATAACCGGAATCATGGCCATTGATCCATGAGGCCCCAAAAATCAGCTATGCTGAAGCTTCAACCGTGAACCAGGTGGAAACTCGTCTCCCACAGCTCGCAGCTACCCTCGGCCCTAAACCCTCAACCCTAAACCCTAGAGCCCATAAGTCTCCCAAAGCTCGCAGTTACCCTCGCGGCTTCGGGGTTAACGATCGGGCCCGGGGACCATACCCCCTGAACTCCCTAGGACTCGGACTGCGAAGTTTACTTAGTTGCCAAAGGCAGCTAACAAATATCTGGGAGATTCGACAGCACTGTCCCCGATCCCTACCAGCGCACGCCCCCCTGCCGAGCTACATGTCTCACATACGGTGATAACGATGGCCATACCAAGGTCTACACTGCAACAAGCCTTTGCAGAATCTTGGGCTATGCCCACAGTGCTCATCCTGAAGCCCCTTCAAGTTCGGCCAAGCTTCTCCTTCTTCCTCTGCTCCTGATCGTCTTCCGGGGCAAGGACTTCGGCTCTTGCAAGGCTTTCTAGCTTAGGGAGAAGCCCAGCCTATGCCTCAGGATTTTGTGCCACATAGCAGAAGACCCAGTCGCTGGTGTCTTCGATACAGAAATCCACAGTGCCTACCGATGCAACGATAGGTCACGATAGTCTGGTGATGTAGGGATCATACTCTGCCCTGTATGTAACAGGGTTTAAACCTGAACCCCAATCAGGGTCGTAGTGTAAGGGTCCCCCGGCATAACTCATGAAAAGATGTCTCTATGAAACCACGAGAGAAATGTTGATCATGCCACACCTAGCCACATCCGATCCGGTATGAGACCGCTACACTTCTTGTCAACTATAACACCTTTTCACTTTGGCTCAAGGGCACGAATCTATCATCCCGATCCTGCGCAAACCCTTCAGGACTTTCGAGCTTGTGGGCAGGGTGTGGCAACAGATCCGAGGCCCACAAGCCAAAGCTACTACCACTACCATATTCGAGAATCCTACTGCAAACATAAAAGTCGGCTATGTCAAAAGGGTACTAAGCTTCCTGGCCTAGGCCTACCCATAGGCCCCTAAGTAGTTCCTTTTCGTGGTTCATTTTAGAATCCTATAAGGCAATCCCAAAAAGGAACTACTTAGGGGCCTATGGGTAGGCAGTTTCGAAGAAGGGACTCTTTTTTGGTCAAGAGTCCCGCAAAGCAGCAACAACGCTGAGCGGGTATCCATAGAAGCCTTATGGAACCTTGAGAGAAGCCCCTTTATGATCCCAAAGCATCCTATGTACTGTTATGGGCACTACTGCAGCAGCACTCCGAAACGATGCCTGTAGGCGCCGAAGCTTCTCGTGGTGGAATCCAAAATCGCCTTGGGGTGCGGGAACCAACTAGAAGAGCTGAACCGCCTGGGGTTTACCGTTTAGGTTTAAGTTCTTATGTTGATACCGAGGGTTTAATCCCATCCCCTTCGTTTTAAAGGGTGCCCCCATAAAAACTCAAACAGCATGTTCATTAGTAGGGTGTGTTTTCATCTCTACTGTCACATTGCGGAGGATCTTGCTCCTGCTCCTGCTCTTGATCCAGCTCCCGCTGCGGCTTGCTGCTCTTGCTCCTTCTCCTGCCGCGGCTCTTGCTCTTGCTCCTACTCTTGCTCCGCTCTTGCTCCTGCTTTTATACACCCCCCCAATTCAGAACAGGTGTTCAAAAAAGCGGGGAAGATGTCAAGAGGATTTCCGGGAAATGTGATTATTACTAGGGGGTGTTTAGTATCTTCGGGAAGTGATTCGGTTTCAGAGCTACGGGTGACCTTGAGGATCTTAACAACTAGAACAAGGCTTCTAAAAGGGTTCTATGAGGGATGCAGGTGACATGTCTGCAACTTATTCTTGGTTTAAGGTTTTTTTATTGTCAGAGATACTGCCCAGATAGTCTGGATTGTCTGTTCTCATAATAGGGACCTACAATACCTCATGCGGCTGCCTTCCGTCTTACATTCCTTCACAAGAATCCAGTAGTGAGAAAACGATCCTTCGTTTGAACAGTCGAGTTCTTCAATGCGGGGATCCTAGGCTTCTGAAGAACAGGATTTCGGGGTTCTGGCTACTAAAGCCTATTGCCGAAACCCTGAAA
>CAJNJA010073463.1:0-21876 GCA_905231915.1 Symbiodinium necroappetens | reverse complement strand
GGGGGGGGGGGGTTCTAGAAGATGATGGGTCCCGGTGACGTCTCAGTATCATGTCTTACGGATCCACGTATCGTGTCTTGCCTATCCTTCTAGGCACAAAAACAGAAAACTTGTACCAGGCGTTGCTTGCCCAAGGATTTTCAACCTCAGTTCCAGAACATGCAGCTCTAATTGAATGTCGTCGTGGCACAGCCCGAGCACCAGCATGAAGCTTTGCTCGAGGTAGACTCGCTCGGGCAAGTCTGCCGCGACTTCCAAGTCTGAGCGTGTTAGGGCTGTTTGAAAATGCTATTTGGCTTAGCGAGCTTCAGAAGCCGCATGTACAGCTCCAGCCGCTGCGACAGTGTTTGGCTGCTTACCTAACAGGGATGTCCTGGCGATGCTTCACGGCAGCTTTGCGCCACCTACATGCGGTGGTGATGGACTCGCCGTAGGCAAGCAGACAGAGTCGATCGATACTGGTTGAACTTTAAGCCCATGCAAATCCGATCGACCCTGCGCCGGCTGTGCTAATGGTTTTACATTCCGCGGTGTTTCAGGATGCCTCGTCCTCAGCAATCAAGTAACGAGCCACATCCGTTCCGCTGCTTGCTACTGAACGGGAAAGTGCGGGCCAGTATGCGAGGTACAAGTAGAATGCATCTTCGCAAGCACATCTTGACTGCTCGCCTCGCAGGCATCTGAGCGGGTAAGTACTCCTAGCATCGAGGGTCCCTTCCAGCTGAATCAAAGTGAGGAGGCCAGGCTTCCCCAGTTCCCAGCAGTGTGGATGCCTACAGCAGATGCAGCCTCTGTAGAACTGGTGCAGGTGCCTCTTGTTTGCTTTCAGTTCAAGATGTCTCACTTCGTTTGCAAGGCGCGGCTTGCTGTCATGCGACGTGCGGTGAGATTGCTTGGGGATTTCACAGCTGCCACAGCAAGGCCTTCCTGGCTGCTGGAGCCGACGAAGGCCTTCTTGCAGTGACCAAGCGACTTCTTTGACCGAGCTCGCAGTCGGCAAGACCAAGGCACGCGCCATCTGAAGCTTCAAACCATATTCGAGGACAACCGGCAGGGGCTCGTCGAAGAGCACAGGCAGAGCTTAAGCGAGTCTCAGCACAGCCTGTGACGCAGCATAAGACTTAAGGCTGTTAAGGGTATTCGACTGCAACTCCTGAGGTTGCCTTGCCATGCCTTTTGCAGGTATTTCATGGCAAACGAGTGGAACTCGAGCAAAGCGTGCCCGATGCAAGTGTGCTTATGATGCAACGCCTTCAATGCTTGTTTACAGACCACAGACCACGAGGCACAGGATATGAACTAAGCTTGGGCGCCCCGGCCGCGAAATCTGCGCGGTGAACTGAGTTGGCTTGCGAGCATTGGCTCAACTCCAGCTCACGACAGCAAGGCAGTTCCTTCAAGATGCTTTGGCCAGTAGAGCTTCATGAGATGGCATTGCTCTTGCGTTTGACTTCCAGTAGACCGGGTGTACCACGTGCTGCATGCAGCCGCATCACGTGGAGTGCACGAGCACTTCGTATCTCAACACAACCTCTCCTGAAAGTTGCTAATGCTTGGAATGTGGCTAGTTCGTCATGACATGAAATTGTGTTCGACGACATTTGCCGATGTTCAAATTCCCTGCGGGCACTGACGCGCAGTCGCTGCAGACGTCCGCAGCAGACACTGGGAACAGAATAGGGATGGTGAAGCCTAGCCTGAAGTGCGCGTACAGTAGCCAATGCCAAGGATCTGAAGAATGTGGTGGACTCGATCCTTGCTTCAATTGCCTGAGATGTCCTGGTTCGAGTGTGCTGCCGTATTCTTTGGAAATCTTCCCGACTTCGCATTACTGTCGGTCAACGAGACTTAAGGAACGCCTCGGGGGAAGTGTCAGCAGATGACGAACCCTACACCGGTTCAGAGATTCTCCCGCTGGACACTTGACTGGGACCATGCGCCAAGAGAAAAGGTCGGGTGAGAGCTGCCGCTTTGCTGCAAGGATGCATCCACTGCCGCGAGACTTTCATCCATTCCGTATCCGGGTCTGGTCCTGCAGCTGCAAGCAGAGGAGGCAGACTTTCAGCACACAAGCTGGACTCAATGGAGCTCCAAGAAACCTAAGCCATCCATGGCCTCGATGCTCGCAGGAACTGGACCTGCTGCTCTCAGCACTTGGCAGAAGGCACACGTGTGAGAAACATTCTTGGTGACTGTTGATGCTGGTCTCAAGCTTCGTCAGATGGGTCGTGCTGGAGCTCGGGGCGGCTTGGTCGGCTGCCTGCACGGCAATGCGTGCCGAGTTTGAGGCGAAATCAGCTTTATGGAGATTTAAGCCTTTTAAGCAGTCACTCTATGCCTGCTCGAAGGTCTTGGCGAAGGCATACCCGACATGGGTGTTCTTGCGTGCCCAGGCTTGATTTCCTGGCGCAGCTGTGCTGTGGAGTATGGGTTTTCGACCTTCTCAGGTGCGGACATCAACCAACTTCCTGGAGTTGCCCGGCGCTGGGCAGCCACGCTCGACACTTGGGTCTCTTCCGTGTCTCGGCTGTTGCCTCGCGAGCATAGGGTGACCACTCATCTTCAAAGGCGAGTGCCGTGCTACATCTTCTTCTGGAAAGGTGTGGAGGACACTTGTGCACTTGCGCCTGTGGCTCCGTGAATTCCCGGCATGAAGGTCTCCAGACCGAAGGGTCATACTTGTGAACCTGCCTGCAGCCTGTACAGCTCAAGCGCGCTGCACTTTACTTTGACGCCTTGGCAGCCATGGGCGGGCCGCCTCCAGCCGGAGCGTTGTTGGGAGCGCATCTTAAGCTCGTCAAGGAGTTTGTTTCCGCGACACTTAAGACTTCAGCAGACTCTTCTCGAGAGAAAGGTAGAAGGTTCAGCATCCGGTCTCCCAAGCCATGATTTGGAGCTGAAGGTATACCGGATTGGGAGCTATCTTGTCCGTCTTTTTCGGACGCACGCCGGGTCAACTGCCACAAGACATTGTTGCGGAGATGTGGTCAACATTTGTGGTGCTCGGCTTGTGGTCGGCCACGTACAGCGTGCCACAGCAGCATCAAGCTCGTGAGAAGCAAAGAGCAGACTCGAGTCCCTGGCTGTAGCTCTTGGCAGGTCTATGATGTGATGGGCGTCGGCGTCGCCAAGCAGAAGCACGACTTGCACAAGATGTCGCTGAAAGACCGCCCCACTACGGAACCAGAGGAAGTAAAGCTGGCAGACCGGGCTCAGATGAACCAGGTAAGGCTTCGGCAGTAGCAGGTAGCAGAGAAATTCGATTGAAGCTCCACAGCAACCCCCCCCCCCAGGTTGAACAGGTGACGCCATTCTTTGCTGGTGCGCTGATGTTCGGCTTCCTCGTGCCTAGGTCCCCCAGTGGTATCCTTTGACCTTTTGTTTGGGGTTCCTTAGGTTGTCTAAACGAAGGGAAAAAGGTTCCTTTCTCTTCAGGGGATGCTGGGGAACCAAGGTGAATGGCAAAGTCGGGGGCATTCTATCCCTGATCTACTTCACGTTGCGCAGGCTCTACTGCAGCACCTACCGAGCTTCAGTTGGGAAGTCACTGGAGGGCGCTGGCCTCATCAAGTACACGGTCCCATGCTACTTCATTCTCAACGGCGTGTGCCCCAGTCCAAGTCGATAGTCGCGGCATTTCCAGCACGGCTCTGGAGGCTTATTCCTCATTTCATTCCCGAAACGTCGCCTGGCCTGGGGTCTATCACTGGGAGACACTAGAAAGGCTCCGGCCAAAAAGTGGAACAGCATGTTTTCCGCAATATGGTCAGCGCCCAGGTCGTTTCTGCGTGCAAGCACTGAACTTACCGATGACGATATAGCATTTGTGATGAACGCGTCAGCTTTTGGCCCGATGAGCTCAACGAGTCTCAACGAGGAGCGCAATGCACAGCTACCGGTAAAGATGAAGCCTGATTGGCGCTTGATCTCGGATTCAATGTTAGGCCGATGTTCCGTTCCTTTTGCCGATCGATCCGTGCTCGTTGTGTGTATGTCTGTCGTGGTGTCGGGCATCCCCTTCGTGTCCAGTGAGCACTTAGGCAGATGTAGGTTTAGAGTTCTATTGATACTGCTGTATTCTGGTCTGCCACCGCGCTGCACTTTGAATGCAGAGATTGTGTTGAGTCCTTGTGGTTTCGATTGCGGAGGGATCTCGAAACGTAAATGGTACGACAACCGACGAAGGACCCTGCAATCTGCTGGTAGTGCGTGTGATCTTGTGGCATTTTCGGTCGGAAGCATCCCTGCAATCATCAGATAGCTTGCTGGATTTCTTTGCCTTTGCGGCTTGTCTGGTCCGGACTTCTGCCAGACGACTGAGGCATGAACATGGCTGTCGTCGTTCACATGGCCCGGTATGCGCTGGGACTCTGAATCTGCCGTGCTCTCACAAAAGCACGGCTTGTTCCATCGGTTCTCACCCCATCTCGAAACAAGAAGCCTTGCGCCACGTGCTTGCTGCAGAATTTCATGTGTGAAGACATATGCACTGCAGCAAGGGCTCAGTAAGGGTCTGTAAGTGAATGCAGCGGAGCAGAAAAGATGCGAAGCACTATTACATGCGCATTTGTCTCCACTTGGTCGAGTGCAAGCAATACTGTCAGAGGAGACTCAGTTTGCCGGTGCATCTGGCAGAAAGCTAGATCCCCAGAGTGATTGCAACTAGCTCTTTCAGCTTCCGATTCAGATACTGCCAGTTGATATCACCCCGGTCAGGCTACGTGAAGTCCTGGAGGATTGCTCATTGCTTGGTCCAGCCCCCGCATCAGTCGCGACCTCAAAGTTGTAAAGAAGTACCTTCCTCTATATCAAGATCATGAGCATCTCGTGAGACTCTGTGGATTAACATGCTAGAGTAGGCACGTGCGATGCAAGTGCATGCCTGATAGCATCAATATCATGTTTAAAGAGGTGTAGTCAACAGGTTCATGGTTGCTGCATAGACTTATATAGGCTTGTTTTTTCATATCTTTTTCGCACGTGTCATGCACGACGTGGTCAAGCAGTCAAGCCACGCTGCATTGCCAGGCACATGCGGATCCAGCTGGGCGTGTCAAAGACTGGAAGATGCCTGCAAAACAGGTGGGGACTTCTATATGCCATCCACAGTACTGATTCCCGCAAGTCTGAGCAGTAGCCGTAGCCAATCTCTGTGCCCGGCCCAAGTATCTTGCCCTGCTTGGCCAAGATTGGCATTCATGTCCGAATCGCCAAAATGACTTGTTGCGATCTTTCCGCCCGAAGGTTCGTGAACCCGGCATGCAAAGCGGCCGATGACGAGCTGCGCCTGCACATCAGAAAAAGCTGCGAAGATGCCAGAAGCTCCCAGCGCTTGTTGCAACCGGCATGTTTGCACATGATGGCCGCAGGTAGCAGCACACTGCTAGAATTTCGCCTCCCATCATCTGGAAGAGGAGAGTCCATGCAGACATTGATTGCGGAGTATCCACCCTGTATCGCAGTGGTAGTTGCTTTTCACTGTATAATCTCAGACCTCCCATGAGCAACTGGGCGGCGGGGCCGGCGAGCATGGGAAGCCTCGGCTCATCGACTCCACAGCGGCATTGCGCAACCGCTGGCACGGATTTGTCCAATCGCGAAGGACAGGCCCCTAAACGACTTGATGGGGCGCCGTGCGTGCGAAAACACGGCTCGGGTTGCTGCGAAACACCCCATGCCGATGCTGTGTCGGAAGAGTATGCTAAGCGGAAGCTCCAGTTCATCAGTGAGAAGTACGAGGAGCTCAGGAAGCTCCACCACGAGCATGCAGCTGCGGAAGCTCGCAGCACAGAGGCGACGCTCAACAGCCTAAAAGCAGAAGCTCGCGCGCTTTCTGGGCAAGTGGACGATGCCACAGGCCGGAGATGTGTTTCGCCAAGGCCTCGCGTTAACCGTCTGATTGGTTTTCAAGACGCCTGACCCATCATCAGGCGTGGAGGAGCGCATTCAGGCACAGCGTGTGGAAGCTGAAGCGAAGCGAAGCGCTGCCGCCTGGCGTTTGCAGTTGGTGCAGTCAGTGCTGAGACTACGGGAAGTGCAGGACCGGCTTCATGAAGCGACGGTGTTTGCGAAGCGAGGGATGGCACACAAACGCTCTCTTGCAGCCATGTAATGGACATGAAAGGGTTTGGCCTTTGGTTTGCTCTCATGCTGACTTTCATGCGTGACGGTGTGGCTTCTAGTTAAATCAGGCGCGCGGCTGTGTGATGTCCAACTGTCAGTTGGTTTGGTGTTGGGCTTCGAGTTACTTCGTACACGGACTGGCTTCTGGTGGAAATGGCACTCCCGCAGCTTGTAATCCCGCTCGTCTTAGAGGCCTTGTCTCTCCCTGCATAAAATATATTCGGTGTACATATCAACAAAGACGTGCGGATGCACCGACCCATTCTAATGTAGACGTGCTGTGAAACGTGTCCTGCGTGCCCGCACACCGACTCAACACACCGTACCAATCTAAATCTAAGCATCATGTTAACCTTGCATCAATATATAAAGACAAGGGGTCGCGCGAGCTCGGCTTCTTTGCATGCAGCCCATACCTTCGTTTATGGAAATGGCCCTGAAGGTTGCGGACTTGCAGCAGGTGCTGCCAGCCTCGAGTCCGGGCCGACAGGCGTCGGAGTCTGCGGTGTGGCAGGATGACCGAGGTCGTCTCGAAGCCCGAAGGCTGAGGCCTCTGAGGCCATGCGAGGAGCCCGAGGCGGAATGCCAGGCGGAGACGGCCCTTTCTCCGACAAGGAGCTCTGAGAGAGACGTCCAGGCCACTGACTTTGAACTGAGGCTGAGAAACAGACAAATGGCTGTGGGCCCCTTCGTCTCTCAGGTCGAAACGCTATGCGCAAGACTCGCAAAAACTTCCAGGGAAGTGGAAGGACGGCCCGAGACTTACCGCTTTCCAGCTTTGCGGAGGCCCGCCCAAGCGCTGAGGCTTGTGCTGGGCTCTTTGACTCCTAAGATCTGCCAAGGATCGGACGACTACGAAGCAGCAAGAGGCCTTCTTCATATGACGCGAGTGTGGAGAATCGAGACACGAACGTGGCACAGGATGGCAGAGTTGATCTGCAGACGACAGCAAACAGCTCAGAAGCAGGCACAAGATGGCACAAGCATGCTGAGCATGGCAACCGACGATCGTCGCCCACATCGACAGGCATTTGCGGCCTCTGCTGCGGCTGAACTGCTCCGTGAGGCGGAGGCCGCGCAGGAAGCGGTAGACGATGACCAGGCCGTCTCGAACTTCTCGATTTGCACTGCTCCTTGCGGATCATAGTCATAACTGTTACTGCAAGGAGCCGCTGCAGGGCCCTGGGGCAGCGCATCAGCAAGGCTCCAGCTCCAGGCTTTGGACAAGAATGACCTGGCCAATGCTTGCCTGGCAGATCCTCTTCCTCTTCATTCACCGGTCCGCTGCGTGGGGCCCTTGAACCCGCATCTCTAAATACAAAGAGCTTTGGTTCTCGCTGCCCGACCTCTGCTGTACTGCGGATGTCGGACCTTTCGGGGAACGTTCCGATGTGCAGGGTTTCGCGCCTTCCTCGCCGAGTCAAGCACAGGCCTCGAAGACACAGGCCACACTCTGAGACAGTCGTGAGCGTGCTTCGGCAGGCACGAGAGGAGAAGGAGCTATCTGAGACTGTGAAGCCTCCCAAGCTGGGCACCAAGACGCCGGGATTGTTGAAGCCATGATGTGCGGCAATCAAGAAATCAAGGCCTTCCAAGTCTGTCCAAGCGCTGCCGGAGATGTGGTCGCTTGTGCTGGAGGAGGCCTCCGTAAAGAAGCGACAGGGATCAAACGGGGCTGAGACTTCCTGCCGCAAGTGCTGTTTCTGTGTGCGGTTTGAAAGCTCCGCCAGATTGGCCGTGCCTCTCAGCGGCTGGATTGGGCAGAGCGACACGGCTCCATGGCTCCGTCGCCCGGCTCTCCCTCCGAGGCCTATCTTGGCTTCGCTTCCGCCAGATTTGAGCTTCTGGCAGACCTCTGCCAGGCCTGCGCCGAGTGCAACGACACGGCTTCCGAGCGCATCTGGCAGCAGCGACCTTTAAAGATCTGTGAAGATTCAGCATCTCAGGATGCCATGTCTCTCTTGCTAGTCTTTGCTGCCTCAGATACTACAGGTCAGATGCGGAAGTGTCGCAACCAGCCAGCATGATGGAGGTGGGCACTACTGTACGGCGGTACCACTGAGTTGCACGGCATGCGGCTGTTCATGGTTGCTTCGATTTCGTTGATGGAATCTTATTGTCGCCAGCTGATTCTCGCTGCAGCCGGGCCAGGCCGTGCCGCAGCATCTCCGCGCTGGCTCTCCGTCAGCTTGGGACGAGGTCGAGGAATGCACTTTGCTTTTGCCGGTTTCTGTTTTCATTCAAGCATCTTGGTGCTCAGGAATCCTCGACCTCAGCCTCCGAGGCCTCCCAGGATCACTTCGCCATCGGCGAGGCCTACAGGCCCATGCTTTGGCAGGTGAGCGCGGAGCCAATGCGAGTGGTGTCCAGATGTGTCCAGAGGCCGAATCCGACGGATAGAATCGACCTGGCGCTGGCAGCCTTTCTGCGACATCGGCGAAACCGCCTGCGCAGGCACTGGAACTACAACTGATGGGGGCTTTGATCCACATGAAATACTGTTACTGATTCCAGTACTGCATGATCCAACGGTTGTCAGGGCTGCACAGCTTTCCTGCGAACAGACGACATTCCATTTCGCGTCGAACATCGCTTCTGAAGGTCCCTCTTTTCCAGACTTGCACATGGGTTGTACCGCGTCTTGACTGCACAGGCCAAACTGGAAACCGCCACGTGCCCGATAAGTTACTGGTAAGCTGCTAAGGCTACGGCACCCGACGAGCTCTTCTGCGCTTGGCCCTCTGCGGCCGAGAGCTGGAAGCAAAAGAGGCCGGGTCTTGTGGGCTTGCTGTGCTTGATTTCATGCGGGGGATTGCCGCCATCATACTTTCGTAGTCTAGACAGGCAACCGACAGCGACTCCGATGCCTGGGAGCCACTGGAGGAGTCGATGTGCTTTAACGGTCATGCAGCCGCCATGTGCGTGCCAGCACATGAGGCCCCTCCTTTTGCTGCAGGAGTTTGCACGCCGTGTCGAGCGTGAGCAGAGCCGGCTTCTCCGACGAGCACGCGAGCGTGCAAAGGCCAGAAGTTATTTTGCGAGAACCCATTGGCAGAAGCCTGCCGCAATGTTGATTCTGAGGTGAGGCGATGAGGTGAATGCATTGAAAACACTTAAGATTTGCAGTTCAGGATGCGTGTACTCGTGTGTGTTTGTGTGTTTGGTTGGCTGGCTGGTTGGTTGATTGGTTGGTTGATCTATTTTTTGGCCTGTGGGCAGAACGGAGAAGCGCTTCCCTGGTGCGTCGTGGACATAGCTGAGCTCTGGCGCGTCTGGCCTGGCAGGTCCTGCAAAAGACGCCAGCACGAAGCTGACATGTTGGCCGAAGTTGTTCAGAAGACTGCCCAGTGTAATTGCAGCCCTCGGCAGCTGCCCCACATTCCGAACAATCCCGCCTAGGGGCAGCAGTCCTAATTTACAGGGCAACAGCTACAAACTTGTATGTTGTCCAGTTAATGCTCTGCATCGTTGCGGGCAGTGGTGCTGGTAACTGCTGGAAATCTGCAAGTTTGCCTAGCTCATCTGTGCAGAACGAAACTTACACTCACCAGAGAGTGCGCAGTGCCCCGATAGTGAGATTGTCAACTGCAGCAGATACCAATTCGAAAGATTAGCTGCATATTCAGCTTGTCGACCCTGCTCCAAAAAGCGACATTGGCAAAGTGCCACTAGTAGGTGCAAGAACAGTGTGCTTTGGGAATCGGATGTCGCCCCCTGCTTTTTTCCGCGCAGAGAGATTGCAGTCAGAGTCGCGGGCCGAAAGACAGGAGACGGCGTTCTCGAAGTTCTACCAGTAGTTTGTAAGCTCGGACTCGGACTGCAAGTTTCAAACGCGAGGCAGAGGGCAAAATCCCAGTTGAAAGCAGGCCACAATGTGGGCTAAAAAGGGTGATGCAATGTTCCGCTCTAGCGACTTGCTGTTCTCCTCTGATGGCCCTGCACTACTCATCCTGCAAACCTCGTTCACCACGTATGCTGCAGTGTATCCTGCCATGATGGTCAGCAGAACCTCCCATGAACTGTTTTTTTTTCGGGTGGAGATCTTTGGAATCATCTTCATTGTTTACCAAGTCGCCCAGACTTCAAACTTCTGACGTTCGGGCCCAAGCCGGGCGCCTGAGCCAGGGCCAGGGCCGGGCAGCCATAGGCAGCCAGGCAGAAGGAAAACATCTCCAGAGGCTCTACCAAACCCACCACCGGCCCGCCCGGGCAGGGCAAGCGGCAACATGGTTGTTTGGCCGGAACGCGAATAAACTGCGGCAACTTTAAGTGAGAAACGTTGAACGCGGCCCCCTGAAGGAATATGGATAGATAAATATAGTTTCTATCCGCAAGATGCCGGACTGAGATCACAGTGCTGGGTTCCAGGTACACGCGCCTGAAGTGCGGGTCCAGCGACCGAGGACGAACCAACGCCAAAGCCACAGAGGGGCACCCCTTGTATGACCAGACATTCATTGGCGTAGCGTTGGATACCGTGAGCAAGGTCTTCACGTTGGAGTACGACCTGCTGTGCCCTGTGGCCTTGAAACATTCTGCCGGAGACCTCCTGAGTTGCCCAGTCCAGTGCAGCTTGTACTCAGCACTGGATGTTGCTGGCAAGCTGCTTGCTGGATACAGCCCCTCGAATCGGTCGGCTGGTGCTGAATCTACTTGGAATGTGGAGCTAAGGCGTGCTTCTGCTAAACTTCGTCCTGCGGATGTGGTACACCTCCATGGTTGCTTGCGTCGGAACCTTACTGCAGGGACCATGCTGGCAATCATCTGCATTCATCATCGACTTGTCCGAGAAATTTGCACAGGCCATTGAAACGTTCTGCGTCTGGCACGGCGCCAGGTCATGCACATCGTCGCGCCACGCGATCTACCTTTCGCCACCCATTCCATGATTGTTGCTGGAGACTGAGCCGCTGAACGTAATTGCATGCATCGGGGATTGGGCGATGCCAAGCTGGCATGTCATGTGGACACAGCATAACGAGCATGATCTACTCGCAGTGGTTTGATTTCAAGGATGCCTCCCTCAAGTCTTCAGCCGGATGCCTTCAAATGTCGGTCCACTGAGGAGAACACCTTGACGGTCTCGGTACGGGAGGAAGATACTGGAATACTGAAGGAGGCCCTGATGAATGTCCGTCTGACCAACCTGGAGCTATGCTTTTGAGTGGAAAGGCTTGCCCAATCTGCCTGGAGTGCTTTCAAGTCGGTGACAAGGTGGGCGGTGTAGCAGTGCTCTTGCTTCAGGCTGGTGTTCTTTCGGTGTTGGCTGAATCGGAATATGGCAGATGACGAGTTTCTGGCACATGTTGTGGTCAAGTTCTTGCGCCCTGCCATGCCCTGCTTTGCCCTGCCCTCGTGCTGTTGTTGATCTGAGGGTTTGTGCCTGCTAGGTGCGAAGACTGCCCTGCATGCACCTCTTCCACGTTGTGGGCGCCAAGCCAAGCAACGTGCAAGGGTTTTGGAGAATCGTGACAGCACCATGGCCGTGGTCGTGCCTTGCTCATACTCGTCCAATACTTCTTGCCTCCTTTGACTGTGTCTCGTTTGCGCAAGGTGGCGAGTCTTCACACTGCCAGGGGCGGCACTGCAACATCGATAGGCAGCATCACACGGCGAAGTCGACGGTGCCTGCAGTTGTGAAGCTTCTCTTCCAATCCAGGCATCTGGTCCTGGACAAACAATGTCCGGTCTGCAAAACACCTATCGATGTCATGGAGCGCCCATTGAGAACACGCCTGAACATGCTGAAAGACTTGTTGCTGTCTCCAGCTTTCTGAACAGGAGCGGATGGAGCGTGAGAGTCAGCGGGAGGCTCAGGCGGGGTGGCTTTGGTGTGCCCTCAGCCGTGAGCCCGCAGCACAAAAAAAGAGTCGCCGTTGGCAGGCGAACTCAGCGAACTCCCAAGCCTCTCAGCCAGATGCAGGCAGAGACCCGACCTTCTGGACATTTCTGGACTTAAGTAAGGAAGAGGAGAGTCGAACGACAGACCATGGTGCCACCATGGTGCTTGCATGAGGCAGAAGTCATCGAGCATTAGCACATCTCACCATGCTTACTGCATTGAGCAAGCAAGTCATGTTGTTGCTGCCAAAGAGCCACGAAGCTGCGGGCCAATATGAAAAGGGGGCAGCGGAACCCAATCCGCTTTCAGTATACTTGCAACGGCTTCCGCCATGATTGTTCGGGCTTTCTCGTTCAACCGAAAGGACGCTGCAAGTTCAATCTGATCCAAATTCTCTTCTTGACGTTGAACCCAAACATCTGCCTGGCTTGTCGAACAATCCTACAAATGTCAGACCTGGAGCTCATGACTGATGCCTCATATCGAGCGTTAGCGAGGCGCAGAAGGTCTTTCTGTGGACAGGCCGGCGGCCGCTCAGATTGAACTAAGCCTTAAGCTCTGTACAGGGCCAGAGTCTTGAAGATAACCTACTGACTGAACTTCGGGTTGTGCCGCCATTGAAATTGAATTATGAATCACAGGATGGCGGGCACACCTCGCAGGGAGCACCGGGCCGTTGAGTTAACCGTTTCCGCTTTGCCAAGGCGGAAGAGCCGCAAATACAAGCACCGGAAGCGCCCGACACACAGAGCCGAGGGAGTCAGCCGGCCCAACTCATTCAAAGGCAACCCGTGTCTCTTTCCAAATTCGCTGCTTACCCTGGCCAAGGCCAGCGGCTGCAGGCCAGACATCGGAGGAGGCAGCTGGCGGAGTCGTGACCTGAAGTGGAGCAGTTTCGGCTCTATCAAACAGGCCGACACAAGTGGAAACCGTTCCCTGGAGCCTGCGCTGCAAGCTGAGATATCGGCTCTAGCTCAGCACTGCAGCATGATGAATTGAATCAGCTGGATCGATTCGCAGCTTCAATAACTTATTGCCACTTATTGCTGATTGTGAGAGGCTCTCCCCAGAGCGCTTGCCGGAGCAGGCTCCTTCAGCTTAAACGCTTGCTGCGTTGATGCTTCTGATTCTGATGCCCTGTTCGACATATCGGTACTGCTACGAGGGCATGCGGATCGGTGCAGCTATGCCCCGATCACAGATCGAAGCATGTGTCCCGTTGATTGCTTTCGCGTGCAGGCAGCAGAGCTCGAGCGAGTTGTCCGAAGCCTTCAGCGCGCAGTCTCAGCTGTTTGATGGTTAATGTTCCTGAGAGTGTGCATAATATCATTGTCAGTGTTTTTAGCCTGTCGTAAAAGCCCTCTCGTGCTGCTCTGCAAGTCGACAATGAGGTCAAGATGGCTACAAATTCAGGCTTCTCCCGAGAAAGCTTTCCTTGCTTGCCTTGCCAGCCTTCACTGAGCCTGCCCTGCATGCGGTCGGGCTGTAGGGGCACCCCCCAGAAGGCTCGAAGGCCATTCATTGCTCTAGCGATTCCAGCGACAGGATGTTGTGGCTGGCGTCCAACAGATGCTGTGGCCTCGGTACCCTTGCTCTTGCAGGCCATCAAAGTCTTGAGACGAAGCGGTTCAGGCTTCACTACATCGAGGAGCGGTCATCGCCTGCACAAGCCACAGCTTGTGCGTTTTCAGCCCGGAATGCGCCGCACGCATTTTCCCGGACAGCCGACGACGGATGATGCATACTTCTCAGCCAGCCAGGATAGCCAAACTGCGCTAAACGCAGCACGAAGTGGTGCAAGCAATGTTCAAGGCAGCGGTGTCGAAGTGTTTGGCTCTTGCCTGGGTCGACTTGTTTGACAAGCTGCTAGGGCCGGATGGTGCGGCAGTGGAGACCCGACAGGCGGGGGGCCAAAAGCCTGCCTTGACCGTTTTGAACCTACCGTGTAGGTGGTTGTTGCTGAGATGCAATCCTTGTCTGACCTGACGAAAGGTGGCGCCCTCGCCTCAACCTGAAGAGGCTCATGTTGAAATCGTGGACAGTCCGGCCGCGCCCAGTGCCCCGGGCGGCGCCCCTGACGCAAGACCTGACGAACTGCAAGTGGAGCTCCAGTTCGAGGTGCAGGTGGACGCTGACCCAATAGAGCAAAGGCAGACACCAGAAGCGCCTGAGCCGCTGGAGCAGACAGAGCCAGACCCCCAGCAAGCCTTCAGCCGTGAACAGGAGGGGTTGCCTGCTTCCAGCGAAGGTCCGCAGCGCCAACCAGTCTAGCTGTCTCGGGTGAGGCCAGCACTGATTTGAAGAGATGTCAAAGAAAGCCTTCGTTTGGAACTGGGGCGCGGCGAGTTCGGTTCGAATGCAGCCTCCGAGCCGAGCAGCAACGAAGAAACGTCAGGCCATGTCAGCTCAGCACGTCAGTAAGGTCGTAGCTGTTAGCTACCATGTGCTCAACCTCTACCTGGACGAGTCAACATCGCAGCATTTGCGGCCGCCTTGCACTTGCCATGGCAACGGTCCTCGTCCAGACTTTGGTGGTGCAAGAAGGGAAGGCCAGACTAACTGGAAGAGCTAAATCTTTCGGGATGAAGTCATAAGTCCATGGATCCAAGCAGTGAAATCGCGGCGGCTGAACCGCCCCACGCCATTATTGAAAGGTCCCGCTATGTCCCGCTCAAACTGCCACGAGCGCCGAGGAAGCGCCCCTGCGGCATTGAGCGGGCTGCACGTGTCAGGTGCTCCTTGGACGCTGGAAGCCCGGCTCCGGTGCCTTTGCCGGCCGTGTCACAGCCCTCCTCGGTGCCGCCACAGACCCAGGCTCGAAGCGCGTCTGCTTCAAGCACAGACGCACCATACCTCTGTCGCCTTGCCTTTTCAGGAGTATCGCCAGAAGCCGCAGCGGTTTCAACAGCAGCATCACTGGGAGGTGTTTGGACAGAGTGCGGCAGCTGCCAGTGCAAGAGCATCCGAGCATCCTTGTCCTTGCGAGGTTCTCTGAAGATGACTCGCCTGAGGCGCAGGGGACTATTCAGTTTTCAGGAGTGCCGGAGTGGGCTGGAGGGAGCATGCTTTACGCCCTCCTGCCGTCCAGCCGTTTTCGCAGGAGTTGGACTCCAGGCACGAGTCCGCACAAGCACTGGGCGAGCAGTACATGGAGCATCAGATGCTTTACCGACCCTCGACCTGAGCTTCGTGAACCGACACCCCACCGGATGCAAACCCGTGCGTTTTGCCATGGCATCACTGTTGAAAACATGCTTCTCCCAGCAAGGACTGCAAGCCTCCGAGCAGTTCCAGCTTGCACCCAACGATCGGTTTGAGCCGATTGGATGGTTTGGTCAAGGCACATGGAGAACTAGGTGCTGTCCGCAAGTGCTTCTCTCGTCTCGTCTGTTGCTGATTGACCACGGAAATCGACCCTCGCTGAGCTAGAAGTGCTTTGAGGAAACTAGTAAATGTGTTTGCACCCCTCGACACCTTGCAGGTGAGGTTCCTTTTGATGAGATGCCCGAAGACGACAAGATTTGGTACGACCGAGTGCTGTTCCACGACAACTTGCTGCGCGGGAGCTTCAAATTTCGAGGCCTTTGCTCGAGCCTGCGAGGTGCACATGACATGCGCAAGGGCCGCAAGGGTGCTGCACAGGCACCGCCTTGCTGGAGCACGACCTTGAAGTGGTCTCGCCGGCACAAGGCTCAGGGGTCGTGGCACACTGGCATATACTGGCATCAACTCTCACAAGCGCATACGGAAAGAACGATTCAGGAGGCATTTTCCCCTGCTGTCGCCTTCAGCAGGCCTTTGCCAAACAGATCCTGTCGGGGCGGCCCTGCCCAGTGTGGAGGAGGCCGGAAGGGGCCTGAAGGCCGCAGCGAGGTGCAAAGGGACTTGTGATCGCAGGAGGAGCCGCTGCTGATCTCCAACCCCAGCTGTTCCAAGAGCCGAGCTCTGCAAGAGGCCCCAGGGGGGCCCAGGGCATGGACGGAGCCAGGGCACTCCTCTGCTTATCCCACTCTCCGCTTTGTTCCTTTTTGCGATGTGGAAAGAGACTGACTCAGTCGTGCGATGCGTGGCATTGCCCACGAAGTGGCTGCAAGCTGCAAGCGCTTTTCGGTCGAGAGAAGTGCTCGAGCCTTCGCTCCGGCGATCGTGTCCAAGACATTGCACGACGTTGCCCTTCTCCACATTACTCTCCACCGATTGCGCCCCGCGCTCTCCACTTTACAAAAAGCTTGAGTGGCCCAGCTTTTCTGACCGGTCGCTAGCGATCTGTGGCCATATTAGGGCCTGCGTCGGCGGAGGGAGCTGTGTCCGGGCAGCAGGCTCCCAGCAACTCCAAACATGGATCTGGTGACCGGACACCACTGGCGTGCACTGGCCGTCACTGGCCGTGCCGAGCATCTGCCGGACCACGGCCACATCACCGGAGCTGCCCCGGACCGGCTATGACCGGATGCTGTATGGGAGGCAACGACTTGACTAGTACACTATGGCTATTTTACGCCTAAGCTACCCCCCCGGCGCAAGATTTTGGCAGAGAAGTGTCTGAAAGGAGGTGTTGTCAGAAGTCCGAGTTTGATGACAGAGTTCAACGCTAGCCAACCAGACGAGCTTCGGACAAGGGCAGATGAGTGATGGCAACGAGTGGGTTAGATGGACATTTGACATGTGACGTTCACCCGAGTTGCATCACAGATTTTGCGACAGTTTACGACATGCGATGCCTTAAACGTGGGTACAACTGGGCAGACTGGAGCGGGAGAGGCATTGGATGCGGCAGGCGTGAAGTACCGCGATCGATTCTACTTGCAGGCCCTCGCTTGCTGTTTGCCAAAGCTCATTTTTCACCACATGAGGGGGGCATGTGCTCTAGAGAACTGTAGGTGCAAAAGTTTATTAGTGGTTTCTTAGGTTCCGAAAAAGCTTGGGACTCACGGCGTCGCGGGCAGGCCCCTTTGAGTCTCAGCGAGTTGGAGACCTTGTCGGCTCGCTTGGAGGCCAGACCAGAAGCCAGGACGTGTTGAAGAGTGAACTAAGTGAACACTCCCAGGGAAAGCACTTGTCAGGTGAAGGAGGGATCGGCTGCAGGCTCCATTCAGTTTTTGGATGAGCGCAAGATGCATTCGGAAGCTTCGCAGTTTTTTGAAGGTGCACTATGCCGTGACACCGGCCTTGCAGCTGGACTCAGGATCACCTGTGTGCAGGAGGCGACTCACGAAAGCTTGTCTCCCACATCCGACTTTCAGGTCGAAGCTTCGGCGGAAGAACAAATCCTCGAGGCTCATTGAGCCTGCCTTGAGTTTCTTTGCCGTTGGGTATGGTGGCTCTGGCTAGTACGGCTACGAGTAAGGTCTCTGTTTCGTCTTTCTGTCATCACTTTCGGCATCTGCTCCTTTCTTCGATGGGCAGGCTGTGGCGGACGATGCGGAGCTTCTGCAGCGACCAGTGCCTGCCATAGAGTCCCCGTCTTTGCATGTCCATGTCGTCCATGTCACAGTATCACGCCCAGGTTCTTGTGAAAGGCCGGCGCGCTGCCCTTGGCCAGGAGCCTGGCAGGCTGTGAGGCCTCGATTTTAGCACGTATTGGGCCGTCGTCAGAAGTCGACAGCTTCACTCACAGAGGACAGCGAAATATTGGCAGAATGGCAAGGACATAAGTCCAGACCAAAAGTTCTGCCCTGGCCTCCCAAAACAACTGGAGGCATTCTTCTCTGGAACCGCTGCCAGTGTAACGCACGATTGTCCACTGCAAGGCAGGCAAGGTCTAATTGCAAAGGCTGCAGCTGCCAGAGCTCCACTCGGATTGCCCCCACTGTCGCAGATAATCTAGTACCACGGCCAGCACACAAATCATACACCAATTGAACAGAATCACGCACCAAAGCAAAGCAACACTCTCCCGTACCAAGAATCGTACTTCTTCACTTGTCTTTGACCTGGTGAGCCGTGATTCAATCATGGATGCGGGTGCACAAAGTGCACTGATCTATCGGCATGACCCCACGTCGATCTTGAACTGGGTGCGGGCACATTGTACATCTGTCCTGGCATGCGTTGCGGTGAAAACACCAGAAGTCATTTTTTGTTATTGGCTTTCGCACACTCAGACCATAATCTTGTTATGCCGCTGTGTTCCACGACTCAACGAACAGAAGCGAAGCTTTAGATATCGAAAATGATGGATTCATAAGGTACCATTTTGCACCGGCATGGCTTTGTCTTTCTGATTTCACGTCTTAGCCCAAGCCTCTGTCAGGAGGTCCTTTCTTCTAACCTTAGCAGAAGGAACCCAATCTAGACAGCCGAATGTTATTGACCGTCTGGGATGGGTGGGCTAGGTGCGTGCCATGCGGGGTGGATTGGCGGGTTAGACCAGTTGTTTGTTGCGGCGGCTTGAGAACAGCTGGAAAGTTACCCCCTGCAAGTGTCACACACACACAAACGCACACACACACACACACATGTGTGTGTGTACATTCAGATCAATTTGGTTGGTGCAGGCTGTGCTGGTTTTGCTGTCCGGTGTTTCCATGTTGCAACCCTATCGCCAACTTGCGGTTTCGCCACGCCCCCTGAAATCTTGGAAAAGACGTCGGACTGGAGACTGGCGTCAACATTCCCGGAAACCAACGGAGCGAGTCAACAGCGGCAGCCTGAGTCGACGACACGTGGTTGAGATCCGACCAGTGGCAAAAAAACGGGCAGCAACAAAAGAGGGAATGTGGGGTCACGTCGTGAACAGTTGCCAAGGCAGTCTTTGGCAAGCTCAGACGTCACGCCATTGGAAAGTAGTGTGACATATGCATGTTGCCAGCCGATGAAACGGAACATATCGGCTTAGTTCGTAATTCTGCAGCCCTTATGTACCCTAGTCGCAAGTGTGGCAACGCATGCAAACGTCGGCTGGACTGATCGACAGCCTAAGGTCGTCCATGTCCGGAGGATGCCACGAGATTGCTTTGAGCAGAATGAAAAAGAGTAGCGCTCGGGCAAGGCATGCGCACCCAGAGGCAGCCACATGCCATTGTTTGAGCACCGCCTCCTCCATATGACAGCAGTCTTCTGCGTCAGGTCCCGGCCGATGAACGGTCAGAGCATGGCCCGACACAGGAGGCCTGACCGATCTGCGAGTGGCGTCGCCGTGAACTCTCCATAAACTTTGGCCCTATCTTTGACGGTATTGAATCGCTGGGCTGATGGCAACTGCAATTGTGTGCCCGTTTAGCGTGTCACGGAGGCGGGCACACCAGCAGCTTGGCAGCCCTTCACCTACACGGAGAAGGTGCACACGCAGAAGGAACCGAAGGAACGGTGGAATTTTGCATTGTGCGCCCAAACAGCGACCGCGCTCCGATAAATCCGAGAAACCCGCTAAACCCGATAGGTCCGATCAGACCGATATACTCGAGAAAACGGAAAGCCCATCAGGCCAAGGCTCCACCCTCGGAGTTCAAGGTTTGTAAGAGCTCTGATTTTGAAAACTCAGGGGCGCCCCATCAGTCCAAGGCTTTATTTCCGGAGTTCAAGGCTTGTAAGAGTTCTGATTGAAAAATCAGGGGTGCCCCATCAGTCCAAGGCTCCATCTTTGGAGTCCAAGCTTTGAAAGAATTCTGGGTTTTGAGATCAGGGGCACCCAATCAGTGCACTGCTCCACCCTGGAGTTCAAGGTTTGTAAGATTGCTGACACGGGCTCCCAAAAAGTTCAAGCTTTACCCTCGGAGTCCAAGCTGTTTTAAAAGTCAGGGGCGCCCTTTCAATCCAAGGCCCCATCCTCGGAATTCAAGGTTCGCAAGACTCGTAACTGTTCTGGGGGCGCCCCATCAGTCCATGGCTCCACCCTCGGAGTTCAAGGATCTGATTTAACAATCAGGGGCGCCCCGTGAGTGCAAGGCTCCACCCTCGGAGTTCAAGGCTGTGCTAAAAAAATCAGGGACGTCCCATCAGTCCAAGGCTCCATCCTCGGAGTTCAAGGTTCCCAAGAGTTCTGATTTTGAAATCAGGGGGGCCCCATCAGTCCAAGGCTCCACCCTCCAAGTTCAAGGTTTGTAAGAGCTCCGATTTAAAAGCCAGGGCGCCCCATCAGTCCACGGCTCTACCCTCGGAGTTCGAGGGATTCTTGAGTTATTTTAAGGTCAGCTGCGCACCACCAGTCCAAGGCTTTATCCCCGAAGTTCAAGGTTAAAGTAAGAATTCTGATTTAAAATCAGAGGCGCCCCATCAGTCTAAGGTATACATACTCGATCAATGTCGAAGCTGTCTCCGTTTCTCTTATAGTTTATGGATTATGAAAGGACTGCAGGAACTGCGGCCGGCGGAGGCCACAAGAAAGGGCCTTCAGGCAGTTTGCCCGTGAACTGCAAGCTGCACAAAGCTGCTCGGATTATATTCTTCAATGCAATGCGAGGCGGAAAAGTTTCAGCGCAATTCGACACAATCAGCGCAATTCCGCGCATTCAGCGCAATCGGCGCATTTCCAGTGCAATCGGGGCATTCGGCGCACGCAGCGCATGGCCATGATGTGGTCCCTGTGCCCGCGTGCATTGAAATTTTGGTGCAAACTGGGAAGTCTTCTTTGCCCCCTTGTGCCTATGTCATTACACAGCGAGTCTGCTTCGAAGTCTCCTTAAATTTTCCAGAAATGAGCATCAATGGCATGTCTCCGTGCGGAGGAATGGGGGTGCATCCCGAGTCACAGGGAGTCACAGGCTGCAAATGACCCGGTCGCGAGCGCGATGCAAGCAGCTGCACATGACAGTACAGACACGAGCCAAGTACGTGCCCTTTCGGCACAGCTCAATTAGCGCAGGAAAGCCACAGCAGAGAAGAAGCAGAACGAACGATACGATCGAGAACAATTCGATGATTATCTGTCAACAGATGGAGACCACAGATCTTGAAGGAGGTGACACAACATTCGGAGAGTCGCGTGGACAGCCTGAAAAGGATGTCTGCGCCTTGACAGATGAAGTACATAAGCTATAGAGGAAAGGAAGACCAAGCTTCTTGAGCCTGGAAACGAGCAGCCAGCTGCTAACAGGAGTAAGCAGAGCAAGCCGCCAGGAGGAAGGGGCCAACGGCCGCCAGACGGAGAAGAGTTCGCTCTGGTAGCCACATATGCTTGGATTGCTTGGCTTCTGAGCAACGTCATCGACACGCTCTTGCAGCCATGCGCACAGTCTAAAGGGCATACTTCCCATCGGTGCTCTATTCCGAGATCATCTGTTCCTTAAAGCCTTAAACTCGACCCACGTTGCCAATCTCTTATCCGCAGATATCGGCCTCACCTCGTAGTGAGAAGCACAATCGACCGTGCTACACAAGTGTACACAGAGGAAGCTTTGGACCTCTGTTACTGTTTTTGTTACTGTTGCAGTTCCTGTTACTGCAAGCTGTCTTTGCGCCGTTCTCAGATGTTGGGAACTTGAAAAGTCTTGAAGGTATTTCAATAGAAGCATGTCGCCAGGTCTGCAGTGCCTATGTCTGGAGACGGCGTCGGCTTGGCCTTTTGCAGGCCACGGTGCCGCCGTCCCTCTTAAGTTTTTCTGTCACAGAATGTTTCTTTCGGGCTAGCATGCTCACTGTCGCTGTCAGGAGGCCTTAGCCTGAAACCATCATGGAAAAGAGTTCACGACTCGTTCACGAAGTCATGAACACCTGCTGATACCTGCTGCACCCCCGTCACGAACAGGCGTCAGCTTCCTCTGCGCCGGGTGCATCCAGCACGTGACCTCGGTGCAGGCCGAAGTCAGTACCGAGTCCTGGCCAGCTGCATGTCACTCGATATCCATTGCCATAGCAGCTCCCGGCTCGAGGTGGTTTGTTTCAGCACCTCCATGGCCAGCATGGCTAGGATTCTTGGGCACCCCAAGCATCCCCGAGCAAGAAAATGTGGGGCATCAAGATGGAGAAAGGTA
>CAJNJA010073452.1:0-13416 GCA_905231915.1 Symbiodinium necroappetens | reverse complement strand
TATACCTTCAATTATCGGGGCCTTAATATTATGATTTAAGGTATATTCCTTAATTAAGGGGTATTGGGTTCTCTGGGAAGAGCAAGAAAGAATCGAAGGTTCCTTCGTTCTACCTGCGCGGCCTGGGACCCTAACATTTGCTTTTGGAGTTTACCGTATGGATTCCAAGGACACATGTCGGACACACTACTTATCCTAAGGCTCCACGCGCTCATTTAGTATGTACTTTCGCCTTAAAGTATCTATGCAAGGATGATTGGAGCCTAAGTGTACACTATATGGGTACATGGACCCTTGTGCCCCAAACCTCAAAACGTTATGGTACCCTGATGGAACCTTTATGGTACCCTTAAAGGAACCCTGCAGGTACACGGACCCTCAAGGATTCGAAAGGTTGTAGGATAGGCGTCTTAATTATTGCCTATACTATATTGGTGGATCATTATTATAATCATAGTATACTATACCCCGAAGCCCCCGCTGCAGTAGTATTGTTGAGCATTTTTCTGAGAGGAGGTAGTGTCCCCAGAACCCTAGAAACATCCACCAAAAATGAATGCCTTAACGGTTCAGGGTTTAGGGCTTAGGGTTTAGAGTTTAGGGCTTAGGGTTTGGGGTTTAGGGCCTGGAGGGTCCGTTGAGGGTTTCCGTTGCAGGGGGCTCCTGTCGGTTACCCCTGAGTAGTATCGGGTCCCAAAGAAGGGCATCTTCTTCTTAGATCCTCCCAAAAGCCCTGAAAGAACAATTATTATTCCTTAGGGTTCCTTAGTATAATTATACTACAAAGGAGCCCAACACCCTATTCCAGTTATCAATACTTACCCTCTCAAGTAATAAGGTTTAGAGTTTAGGGTCTCAGAAGCCTAGTGGTCCGTACTTGTGGCTTAGGCTCTCATGATGTGTATAGTACACCCCAAAAAGTTGGAAACCGGATTAAGGACAAATCGTACTGGGATTCCCTATACATTACTCTTAAGGATTGAGGCTATTGGGCTTCCAACTTTTGGGCTTCTACTATAAGGTTTAGGGTTTAGGGTTATGAGGTGTAGTTGGGGGGGGGGGGTCGTAGGGGTCAGGATGAATCGATTTCTCGTTCAGGGGTTCTGGTTCAGAGTGTCCGGCTTCTGGGGTTTGGGGACTCTGGGTTTAGGGTTTAGGGTTCTCCGTAGGGTTTAGGGTTTAGGGTTTAGGGCTTTTGGGGTTTGGGGTCACTCTATGTAAAACTTTCGATTCCTTGCTCCCGAAACCTACGGACAAAATGCTTATGACTCGATAAAAACCTCCAACTTACTAAGTGCCCCGCCCATTCAAAAAGTCCCAATGGGTCCTAAATGCCTGCATAATGGAAAGTATGGTGGCCATAGTCGTAGTAGAATCTTTACTATGGTTTGGGTAGGCATTCCCGATATAGCTACTTACGATTCTCTGGGAGTGAGCCCCAGAAAGTTTGAAGATTTAGGATGAATAGTGCTAGGACTCCCTGTACTTGATCTTCAGGGCATGAAGAAAATGATGTTCCAACTTCTGGGGAATTATTGCTTTAGGTTTGAGGACGGTTTGGAGTTCAGGGTTTGGGGTTTAGGGTCTAGCCTTTAGAGTGCGGGGTTTAGGGTTTTCGTTAAGGCCTTCACCTGGTTGTGCACGGCATGTCCTCATCAGCCCCTTTTGGGATCCCTTGTAATTAGGGGACTCACAGCCCTCCACTCATTACTGAACTTGTCCCCCGACCCTGCAGGTCTGCACCCTAAACAATAAAAACCCCAAAACCATCTAAAACCCTAAGCCCTACACCCTAAGCCCGAAACCCTAAACCTTCACAAACCCTAAACCCTACTTACTGGAGTGGAACTCTTAGAAAGCCCGCCTCCTCCGAGACGTGGGGTTCGTGCCTTCGTTCAGCTGACGATCGCCGGCTTTCAGGATTTGGGAGGGGAAGGGGGGAGGGTTTAGGGTGTCGGATTCGGGGTTTTAGGGTTTAGGGTTTTTATGGTTTTCGAGTTATAGGGTTTTGCGGTTTAGCGTTTCAGATTCAGCGTTTATAGCTTCGGGTTTGCTTACGGTTTAGAGTTTTGGGTTTCGGGCTTGGGGTTCAGGGTTTAAGGTTTGTAACTGGTGGAGGGGTGGCAGGGGATGGTGAGGCGTTGGGTATGTGATTTGGTGGCTATCCAGTTTTACCGTGTTACCCTGCTGTAAGCTACGTAGCTCCTTTGGACCAATGGGGATGTTATCGTGAGAAACCCTGAACGCTTAACCTCAGAACGTATGTGTGTTGTCCATCTGGGGGTTTCCGAAAATAGGGGACCCTAATATAGTACCCTAAACAGTAGGATCCTTATTATAAGGACCCTAGACTAAGGTACCCCCTTGTTTTCGGAAACTCCCATCTGTGCTCGGCGAATTTGCCGGTTTCAAGGAGTTGCAGGCATTGGGAGAGGCCCAGGCTAGAGGGCACAACCCTAAACCCCTAAACCCCTAAACCCTTAAACCCTAAACCCCTAAGCCCTAAACCCTAAACCCTTAAACCCCAAACCCCTAAGCCCTAAACCCCTAAACCCTAAACCCCTAAAACCATAAACCCCTAAACCCTAAACCCCTAAACCCCTAAACCCTAAACCCTTAGGGTTTACGGTTTGAGGGCAGGATGTTTGACAACAACCCCCAAGCTCTACAAAGACGAACTACACTATCCAAGTACCCAACTAGTGTGCTTGGAGAAATCCCAAACGGTTTAGGGTTTAGGGTTTAGGGAAATCCCAAACACTATGGTCCCAATGTTGTTTGGTACTTTCTAAAGCCCTACTATCTGGGCACTTAGACAGTAAACGCTAAACCCAAACCCTGAACCCTGGCTTACTATCTGTATGCTTTTACCCGTGGGACACATGGGGTCGTAGCTTTGATCCTTTCCACCTGAACGGCATGTTGCCCCATTCAACAATTGAATACAGGGTTCGGAATATGCATTGGCACTATTCCGCATGGTCCGTTATTGTACAACAGTCGACTACACCGCCCAAACCCTTTTCTGATTGTTAAGAGCCCTACATGAAGCCCTGCAGTAGCCCCTTAAAAACCCTAAACCCTAAGCCCCTAAGCCCCATAAAAGCCTCATAAACCCCCAATGCAGCCCGAGTCGAACCTTTTTAAGCCCACTATAGCCCTCAGGGTCCAAAGGACCTAATAATCATGTACTTGGGTTATGGATAGTAGTTTTGTAGGTTGGTATTTCAGAAGAGTATATATGATTATTATAGGTGCTTGGACCCTTGGGGTAATAGCTTTTTTTTCCATGGCCGGACTGACTTCTACTTACCCATAGGCTCCACAGTAGTTCCTTTTAGGGTTACCTTATAGGATCCTGCGAGACATGAAGCAGCGCTGTCACGTGGTACATTCCGTGCGGTCCGAGCCCTTGCCGAAGAACGTCATGCACTTTTGCTTCAAGTTCTTGACGCTCCTCCCAGGGCCATGATGGCGAGCAGCCATTGTCCCCAACAAGCCACTCACTGCCAACTGGCATCGGTTTTGAGCCGCTGTTCCAGCTGCGCAGGGTCGGAAAGCACTCAACTTCACTTAGTGCGTGCTCATCATTCTGTTTAATCTTCTGCGTGACGTTCACGATCTTATCATAATCTTATCGCCATTATCTGTGTTTTGGTCGCGATCATTCAGTGCATGAGTCAACTTCTTCATTGGGCCGACCATGGACCTTCCGCCTGCAGGACGTCCTTACTGATAGACTCTAAACCCTAAACCCTCGACCCTAAACCCTAAACTCCAAAGTAGTTCCTTTTTGGGGTTACGTACCTCATAGGATCCTAAATATAAACCACAAAAAGGAACTACTTTGGAGCCTATGGGTAAAGTCCCTGAGGCACAGAGAGGGAAAGGGGCTGAAAGCACACGCTCAGCACACACTGGCTCTCACAATCGCAGGGTTTCGGATGCTCGGACAATCCCAAAACTCTGCGAGAGATTGAGAAGTGAGCTTCGATTAACCCTCAGGCTCAAAATAGGCCAAAAGCCTCATATAGTATGGTCTTTGGGCCCAAAAGCCTTACAATATGAGTCCTTAGAGCCTCAGGGTAAGTAACGTAATTAAAACCCTAAACCTTAAACCCCTAAAGTTTTGGGTCCCCAGGTTCTACCTTTTAGCAACCCCCGGGTCTATCAGGCCGCGAAGAGTCTTGCTCCTTTACAAGTCTTCGCGGACATCCCCGGGCCAAATGCTATCTGAATTCTGAAAAAGATGCTATGTATTATTACCCATAGGCTCCAAGGTAGTTCCTTTCTTGGGGTTACCTTATAGGATCCTAGATATGAACCACAAAAAGGAACTACTTAGGGGCCTATGGGTAGAGGGCATCAGAGGGCCCTCCACAAATTCAATAAATCCAAGCCTCCCTTCCCAAAATTCAGATGGGACAAGCCAGGGTTTAGGGTTTAGGGCTTAGGGCTGTCAGGGTCGTTATAGTATCTTCTCAGGGGGAGCAAGTGGTGATGACCTTTAAGCGGTCTTGAAGAGCAGCCTGGCCGACAAACCCTAAACCCCTACGTCTCGAGCTATCAAGCCTCAGGCCAGCGCTGCGAAGCCCTAAACCCAAACCCCTGAACCCTAAACCCTAAACCCTAAACCCTAAACCCTAAACCGTAACCCTAAACCCTAAACCCTAAACCATTAAAACCCAAACCCCTGAACGGCACGAACCCAAGAGGCCCTAAACCGTCCAAGCCCCAACCCCCCCAAAGCCCGAAGCCCCAAAAACCCAAGCAGGATTACTCCGTGCCGATGCAGCTGGATCCTTCGGAAGAGACTTTCCAATTCCCAGCCACTTGATGCAGCGTTGATGTTGCAATAGGCTCTAAGGGTCCAAGTAGTCCTTATTTATGGTTTTTGGTACCCATAAAGGCCCCAATGTCTTTAAATAATGAGTACTTGGACCCTTAGGGAGGGTGTTTCGGGCTTGGGGTTTACGTTTACGAAGGTTTCATAGGTCAAAGGTTTTCCCGCAGGGTCCTGAGGACCTATATAAGGAATATTCGCCCCAACCATAATAACAACTCCTACGATAGAAACCCTTCTTTGTGCTATATATATATATATGTCTGTGTACATACACACACACACACATATATATATATACATACATACATACACATGTAAATGTATGTATATATATATATGTATATATATATATATGGCGAGAGAATATAGGTACTTAAGACTTTTTTTGTCAAGCGCTGTGTTAAGACAGAGCTTTTCTGAGGTGCATCACAGGCTCTTAGAAGCACGCCCTTGGATGATTACGCAGAGGCTCCATATCCATATATACTACCATTATGGCCTAAAGCCATAAGGACAGAATAATTTAATGGTTTTGAGGCTGGCTCCGTCCTTTCCCGAGGTCATGCGCAGCACACCGCAGTATGCTTACGCAGCGCACAGAAGCATCATTGCGGCTATCTCCCGAGAGGCGGCACATTGTGCCGAAGTCCGTGCTCTGGTCGCCTCGCCCTGGACCTTTCCAAGGCCTTCGACCTGCTTTCCGAGGGCAGTGCTGCAGGAGCTGCTGGCAGAAGCCAGTCTCAGTGCAGATGAGGAGGCCCTAAACCCCAAACCCTAAACCCTAAACCCTAAAGGCCCTCCTGCTGCAGTGGCATCAGTCCCGATACAAAATCCAGAGGTCCCCGGCAGTGATCTGGCCGCCTTCGTATCCTTGGACATTGGCGTTTAGGGTCTACTTAGGGGCTGAGTAGGTAACCTTTAACCTTTTGGGGCTTATATATAATAGGTTATATATAAGTCAAAAGGTTAACCTTTTTTGGGCTAAGGTCCAAGGTACTCGGCCCCTAAGTCTAAGGGTCCAAGTACTCATTATTTGAAGACTTTGGGGCCTTTATGGGTACCAAAAACCATAAATAAGGACTACTTGGACCCTTAGGGTAAGTCTAGGGTGTCAAGGCTGTGTCCTCTCGGAGACCTTATGGGAACTTTTCACGAGCCACCTTCAGAAGAAGCTTGACGAGGCCGACGGCTCAGGCTGGACAGCCCGAAGGGGCACCATGTTCGCCGATGATTGGCATTTTCGTTTGGTTTTTCGTCTGGGCTTTTTCGTGCTGATAGGTCACTCCACTTAGGGTCCTTGAGAGTCCAAGTACGCAAACTGAAGGAGTATTTGGACTCTGTGGAGGTAGAACCCAATTACACACTACATCTCTAAACCCTAATACCCTATACCCTAATCCTTAAACCTTGAACCCTAATCCTTAAACCCTAAACCCTAAATCCTAAACTCTCATACCCTAAACCCTAGCTCTTTTGATCTTGCACCCCAAAATTCGGGTTTCAGGGTTTACCTTAACCCCTAATAACCTACCTTTTTAAAGACCATATATAAAGAAATCATAATAGGGAGCCCTAAAAACGTAGATTCTTTAGGGTCCAGGTAGGGCTCAGAGACTGAAGCTCCTAAAATGCACCACCGGGGGCTATGTTTGTAGTGCACCTTCGGGACGGTTTAGGGTTTAGGGTTTAGGGTTTAGGAGCGCTGCCCTAAACTCTTATAACCCTGAGGTTAGGGCTTATAGAATTGAATTGAGAGTTAGGGGTTATTGGGTTTGTGGGGCTTTTCGCGTTTAGGGTTTAGAGTTTATAGGGTTTAGGGTTTTGGAGTTTAGGGTTTAGGCTCTAGGTAGGGCTCGAGTCCTAGACCGTATTTCGCGCTAAACGGTTTGAACTGTGCATGGCATGTGCGTGTGCTGGTTTAAGGGTGATAACCCTTTCATCATGGGATTCCTTAAAGGGTTCTGTAAGGGATGTAAGGTATCTATAGAGGGGTGTAGGGGATACATGAAGGATCATGGGACTTAGTAACTAGGGTTGTAAATCGTAAACAAGGTAATTACGCTTATAAGTAATTATGACCCCTTGTCAGAGCATTTGTAACTGTACCTAGTAAGCCAGGAACTAGTTACTAAGTCGCATAGTTCCTATATTTCCTAATTCGCCAAACCTTTTGTGGGTTCCTGATTATAATGTCCCTACAAGGATCCCGAAAAGGTAGGTGTCGTAGGGTAAAGGAAGATTCCAACGGTGTAGGGCTTACGGTTTAGGGTCTAGGGTCTAAACCCTAAACCTAAACCCTGAACCCTAAACCCTAAACCCTAAACCCTAAACCTAAATCCTGAACCCTAAACCCTAAACCTAAACCCGAATCTCTTGAGGCAAGCTTCAGAGCTGCACGAAACCCACAGGACCGGGTTCGGGCTTCGAGGGAGCCGAAGCACCCCAAGCCGATTTTAGGTAGGGGTTTAGGGTTTAGGTAGGTTTTTAGGATTTAGGGTTTAGGTTTTAGGTAGGGATTTAGAGTTTAGGGTTTAATTTTGGGCTGAACAGGGCTTCATCAGCTTTTTATAAGGGGTTTAGAGATGCGGGGCTTTAACGTATTATGTGTGGGGGGCTTGGGGTGGACCCTTATATGTAGGGGCCCTATACCCTTATCCTATGAATCCCTATGCTGTATATGAACCTTAAGCGCTTTTAGGGTTCTTTTCGTCCTTAAACCCCTAAACCCTGTAGAGCCCGTAAGATCCCCTGTAGAAACCATTCAAGAGCCTGAAACGAACCATTGCAGAAACTTGTTTAGGGTTATGTTCTTCCTTAAGGGAGGGGGTCATCGGGTTCATTCGTCGCCTTGCACTCCCTACTGCAATCACAGTATAGTATACCCCAAAACTCGTTTCAAAGTGTGAAGCCCCCCAAAATATCTGGGTTGGGTCACTGTTAAGTGTGGAGTCGGGGCAAAGAGTGCTGCACAGTTGGAGATGATGGGAGTCAGGGCTTAGTGGAATCCCAGAAGCCCAAGGCGCCTGCTACTTTCTGTGACCCTAAGTGTTGTTTAGGGTTTAGGGTTTAAGGTTTAGGGTTTAGGGTTTAAGGTTTAGGGTTTAGGGTTTAGGTTGCTACGGTTTTCATTTGCATATTCGGGATTGCGTCTGTCAGAGTTGGCTATAGGATTTTCGGGATGGGATCCATGTACCTGTGCTCAGTAATTAAATACTTTGGCCTTAAACGGGTTCCGATGCAGTTTCTTCAGGGCGAAAATATATAAGACATCCGTATAGAACCCTTACAGTAAACCTTCTTATAGCACCCTCATAGAAGGTCAACCCGCTTTACTTTCACTGGTGATCTGGGCTGCGTTAAAGTTTATATCACGTGTCAGGCGTGGTACTGTTGATTATAAGCTATTTTGCGGGCCTGAAAAAACGAATCATGCCAGGGGCGAAAATACCCAAACTGCAGCGTCCTGATGCAAGTGCTCGACAAATGCCCTTCAGGAGTCGGTCATTACAATGTCCCCCGCCCATCCCCGCCACCCCCGAACACCGAAAGCAAGAGGGGCCAAACAAGCCAAAACTGCAGCGGTTGTTGATGAAAGTTTCTCGACACATGTCCGTCGTTAGCCCCCATCCCCACCCCTGCAACCCCGAAAGCAAGAGAACAAGCCTGAAGCAAGAATCGCCAGCGAAAAGCAAGGAGACCGCCAGGGAAAGTAAGGCGCGCCGGCCGTACAGAACCCTCCTAGAACCTTCATGATACTGTTGATGATACAAATCCTGCATTACCATTAAGGACTCTAAACTATGGGCATTATATATGGGAGATTCCTTATTATGGGTAATGCAGGATTCATATCATCAACCGTAGTGACCTGATGTAACCTACATCAGTCCTAGACCGGACTCACGAAAACCGAAAGCCCAAGAAGCTTCTGTCCTCGATGTAGGGTTTAGGGTCAGGGTTTTTGAGGTTGGGGGTGTGAGGGTGTAGGGTTGAGGGTTGGGGGTTGGGGGTTTAGGGTTTGGGCGTTGCTTAGTTGTGTTCGTGATTGAGTTTGGTGTACTGTACCCCCCAGAGAGGCTTTTCAATGTGGCATTTCCAAATGATTTGGGCCCAAATGGGGCTTCCAATAAAGCCTCCTTTGTAGATGTGGTGTGTCCGATAATGTACCCAAAGCCCATGTTCGAAGTAAGAAAGCCCCACAGGACGGAACATTGTCGTGCCAGAAGCTCACGGCGCTTCGCCTGCAGTTCTGGGTTTCAGCTTTGAGGACCCCCAAACCACTACATAAACCCAAGAGACTCTAGGGTTTAGGGTTTAGGGTTTAGGGTCTACGGTTTCAAGGGCTCCTCATTGGGATTTCCTTAATGTAAGTCTTGGAAAAGCCCACAAAAGAGACTGCCTTCTCGGCTCCTCATCGGATTTCCTTATGTAAGTCCTTGAAAGGCAAGTTGTTGGGTGTGCCATAAACGCTAAACTCCGCTAAACCCTAAGCCCTTCCTTTTAGAACTTCCCAACTTCCACCCTATAACCCCTAGATCTATCCCGGAAGGGTCAGGGAACTCGGCCGCGATGCCAGAACTGGAGGGTTTAGGAGTTTAGGGTTGAGGGCTTAAGGTTTGGAGTTCAGGATTGTTGAGAGGGGGTGGTTTGTGGTTTGGTCCGGGCGTTGCAGGGTTTTTCGAGAGGGTAGGCGTGAGGACTTGGCAGGGGTTGTTTATTTTCGGATGCTGTGGGTCTTGGAGTCACACCATCTGACCTTAAGCCTTACAGCCCTGCACGGGATGCTCTTAAATTGAGACCCCCGAACCCCAAAATCGCCCAAAACCCTAAACCCTAAACCGCTACGCCTGGATGTATGGCTTCTACAAGCTCTACCACGTATGGGCAACTGTCAAACTCATAGTCCTTGTGGGGAAGCCTATATGGGTAGTTCTCTAAATTAAGGTTCCTTTTGAGGTCCCCAAGCCAGTACGGCACCTGGAAAAAAACAGGACCCTGAAAGGGACCCTAACTTAGAGTCCTTGAAACCCCAAACCCTAAACCCTACCCTTATAGTACCCTTATAGAAACCCTTATAGACCCCCCCCCCCCCAAGGAGCCCCCAAAAAGGAACCCCAGGACGCCCCACAGTTTGGAAACGCCCCAAGAGAGACCCTCACTTAGACTCCGCATCTTCGGAGGTCGATTTTTGGGGTTTTGGGGTTTTGGGTGCAGGGTTTAGGGTTTGGGGGTTCAGGGTTTAGGGAGTTTGGGGTTTGCATTTTTGGGTTTTGGGGTTTGGGGTTTAGGATTTAGGGCCTAGGGTTTGGGGTGGGCTTGTGAGCTTTCGTAGCTCCAGGGCCTTGTGGTGCGGCGGAGGTTTAGGTTCAAGAGTGTTTGAGGTGAGAATCAACGACACAGAGTGAAACATTCGGAATGGGGCCCATGGCACATTGAGCTTTTGGGCCACTCTGAACCTTTTGGGGATAAGCCACAAGCTACAAAAAGCCGGGTCGTTAACTGGTAAGCTAAACTTTGCATCCCGACCGCGAACTCCGAATCCTACGCCCGAAATCATGAATCTCCTACACCCCAAACACGGAATCTGAAAGCTGAATCCTTGCTTCCAAACATCCCCTAAATCCTGTACCCCCTAAATGCCCAGAGCTCCAAATTCCAGGCCTCTCTCCCTGATGTTGATGGCCAGTGCATAAATCATATCGACATCAAGGAGGTGCAGCTCCAGGTGCAGGCGCCCTCCACACCTTGGATCCTATTCTTGTAAACTACACAAAGGCCTGTGATAGCAGCAAGCAAACAAATAGGTAGTCATGCATGTACATATCCATCCATCATCCATCCATCCATCCGTCTCTGTATCCAAATTAAGCTAATCTAATCTACTTATCTATGTATCCGTCTGTCTATCTATCTATCTATCTATCCATCTATGTATCTATCTTTCTTTCTATATATCTATCTACATTTATGTTTGTGTCATCGTTGTCATTGTTGTTCAAATTGCTGTTATTTGTTGCCAGGGTTTAGGCCCCGAAGACTAGGGTGTTGTTCATCGCTTAGTCCTTTGATTGCGGCTCTGGTGCCTGATGTTGTTTTGGGCTACTCGTGCGAGGAGCCTACAAGATGAGGTCAGGCTTCTTTTGTCAGAGAATGTTGCGCTCAGGCGTTCGGCATGCAGCCTTTAAGTGTTTCGGAAGGGAAAAGCAAAGGTCATTGGTTAAAGGCCCTGGACCCTAAACCCTAAACCCCCTAAACCCCAAACCCTAAACCCTAAGCCCCCAAAGCCTAAACCTAAACCCCTAAACCCTCAACCCCACACCAAACCCAAGACCCTGGACCAGCTTCGCAGTGTTCTCGAGAACATCTACTCCAACTGGCGTACCCATGGCGAGATCTTGCGTACTGCCCCTGCCCCACCCGGTAACGGCCTATATTGAGGGTCATACTAATTTACGGCTCTATATATAACCGTCTTAAGACTAATTTGTACAAGCGTTACAGATTGGGCGCAGTGCCCAAGCGCGATCCTCGACTTGTCTGTTGAGCGGCTGGAGGGTCCTTAAGGTAATGCAGGGTTTATATCATCAACAGTATGGCCCCTCTTCCGCCATCACAAAAGGAGGTGCTCCTTCGCAACAGCAAGCCGAGCAGAGTCACAGGGCACTGAGTCGGGCGATTTCCGACAGTCTGAGGAGGACTCTGCTCTTCACGCATAGATGCGTTCACATCCTAAGCGCTAAGACCTGGAATCCTAAATCCTGTACCCCACGGCCGGATCTGAAAAAAAATAAGGTTTAGTCGTGCTTCGAAGGAGTGCCATCGACCCGTTGGAGAGTCTGAAGGGAACGGCGCGTCTAAAGACTGAACGGACAACGAAGGAGAGCAGCTACAGCCTATTTACCCTCGCAGGCCATACCGGCACGGTTCACCTCAACCCAGACGAGTATCGATGACAGGCCTCAGCAACGTGCTCTGTCGCAATCGTCTCCCCACCTTGGCATGCCGACCATCAGTGGCATTTTGCAAGATGCTCGGCCAGGCACCATCGTGGAAAGATCTCGAGGCAACACTCGATACTTTTCATGAAATGCTGCATTCCTGAGGACCTGGCCGTCACCAAAGTAGAGCAGCTTTGGCAACAACTTCAGGCAAAGAAGCTCGACCGGTTGCGGAGGCTGCTCGGGGAGAGTGGGGCTCTGGTGGACCGGAAGATGCTCTTCAACTGACTGGTTCTTAGTAGAGAATGGGGAAATGGATCCCTGTGGTAGTCCCTTCAGGTCCCCTATAGTAGTCCCAATAACCCATTCCCGCATTCTTTACCAAGAACCAGTCAGTCAAGCAACTCTGCAATGACTGGATCGACTTGGTCCTAACGCTGCAGATGACCTGGCTGCTGAGAGCGTGAAGTCCGCTTGTTGCCCTAAAACCTGAAGAAACGGTTAAACCATGTTAAACCGATACTATACACCCGAAACCCTAAACCCAAGGAAACCGCTAAACCGATACTTAAGCCCCATAAATTGTTGCGAGTCCTGCATAGAGATTTCTTGAAAGACGGAAGGGGTCCTCTTTGCAGGTGTCCAAGGCTCAGGCGGTTGCCACATGGACTCCGCAAGAGTTCGGCGAGGCACGGGGAAAGAAACACTGAACCATTTTTTTGGGCTTCGGGTTAGGGCTTTACGCTTTAGGGTTTAGGATTTAAAGCTTTAACTAGAGCTTTTGTAGGCGTCAGGGTGATGATGCTCTGGGGGTTCACGGCTGGAAAGCTCGAGAGTTTCATAGTTTTCAGCTTGTCTAGCCGTGGAGGAACTTCGGAAGCTCTGTCTGAGCTTCTATGCTGAGATTCATGAGTAGTCAGTAGGGAGACCCCTTAAAGGGGCCTACTTATGGCTCTCTTAAAAGGGACCCTTATTTAGAGGGTCTATATCCCCAAATATTCCCCCTACTCCTCAATGAGTAGTCCTTTATGCGCTGCACCCGCCCAACACTTCACGAGTTGGAGCCTGCCCCCTTCTTGACAACGTGGGACCCCCCAAACCCTACACGAGTTGGGGCCTTCTCCCTTCTTGAGAAGCGTTGCAACCCCTCCCTAAACTGCCGAGAGCGCCGCTGACCATTTGCATGGGCGCTCGAGGCTCCGACCGAGGCCCCCGGCCGAGCGTCCCGTCAGAACGGTGAGGGAGGGTAAAGCCTCCCGGTATACGAGGACTGTAGTGACTCAGCCCCGCTATTGACCCCTTGCTGTTAGGCAATAAACAAGGACCCCAAACCCACGACCATGGAGTGCATCGTGCTTTTTTTGGGGGGTCTGGGAGGGTACCCCCAGGAGGGTCTGGGGCCCCAGGCTGGCAGATTCCAGGGGCCCGGGGCCTCTTCAAGACTGGTCTGTCGGCCTCCTGCCCCTGAAACTGCCCTGCTTTCGAGCAACCCTTACAGGGTGCGAGAGGCGAAGTGTTTGTTGGGAGCCTCTGCTTCTCGTCGAGCGGCCGGCACAGGCCGCGAGGACCCACAACCCGACAATAATCCATTTCAGCTCCGTTTTAGTGTGAAACGCACATTTTCTGCAAAGC
>CAJNJA010073441.1:0-21878 GCA_905231915.1 Symbiodinium necroappetens | reverse complement strand
TCAAACTACACACATGCTCACAAACAGGTGTTGCATATGTCCTATTGCTGACCATCATGCACTTCAGTTCCTACAACACTCCTGGTGCGTGTGTCCTCCTGGATCCTTCTGTCCAGCGGACAAGCTGGGAGAGCACAAGCAACTATTTTTGGTACTGCTCCCCAGCTGCAAATGAGATTGAAGATGACGCAAGCCTCAATGCAGACTTGAGAGTCTCAAGTGCCACTTGGACTGGACCATAGACAAAAAGGCATCAAACTCTTGACCTTGTCCGGCTGGGCGAAGATCCATGTGCCAATTTTTTCGGCTTGTCACGCCTCTGAGGCATGCGAGGTCTGTTAAGTCTACTGGGAACCTGCGGCGTCCACAAGCCATATTCAGGTTTATTAGCTTTAGTGCTCTTAGTGTTGTGCGTTGAGGGGTAGAGGTTTAAGGTCTGTGTTTAGGGCTTCATGTCACGGAAACTGAGTCACATGTTGTCTCTGTGTGGCGGCGTGGTTTATATGAGTTTCGCCGATAAGCTTGTTGTTCAAGCCACGCGCCTATCCTCTTGGAATTGCCTTTGCTTCATGGTTCTCGTTCCTTATTTGATTCACAAGCATCTTAACCTCAATCTGTGTCGCTATTCAGGCGCCGTTGTATAATTAAGTTCGTCAGTCTTCATGGACCGCAGATTGATTCGGCTCGATCACTCGTAGAGACCTTGCGTTTCACGCTGCGACCCATCCATCAACTTGCACCTTTATGTTGTCTTCCAGCTTTCAAAGCTGCCACTGAGTTGCAACGCAAGCGCATGACTGCAGAATGCTGCCCATGGTAGCATTGGTTAGAAGTTAGACGGTACAGCATCTCTCAAGTACTGCATGAGCAAGTGAATGGCTTCTTCCGATGATGATGGTGACCTCGATGACGACCTTGATGCGGATGAGTCGTACCAGGCCGAATGGACATGTGGATGACAAGTTCTCAGCTGCATGAGTCGCGATACAGTTTGGGATTTTCGTGAGGCCATCCGAATTCCCTTGGGACATCCGCCAGTGGTAAGCTGCCTTACTTGCACACTGAAGCTTCCGTATGCACCGTGGAAGTGTTGTTCTTGACAGGTGTTCGGGTTGCCCGGCAGCGACCAGCTTCTGCAGAAGGTGCACGCTTGCTGCAGTGAGTGTTGTGTGCGTTGTCGCGTTGGAGAGCGTGCTCAGGTTATTTCTCATTTGCAGTGGCGATCAGGGTGCGCCGGGAGTCAGTGATTGCTTCGGTGTTGGCAGTCGGCTGCGCATTGATTGTGTCAGGGAGTGCCACTTTGCCATGTTTGACAACGGCGAGATTGGGCCGAAAGTCTTACAGACGGAGCACGGCTCGGCGATCTGTTGTCGCAAGAGCTTCCCTCCGGGTCCGGCCCAACCTAGGTGACCAATCACGATGTCTTCGTGATCATCGTCCGTAACGATGCTGCATCCGAGGTCGCATCCCCAGAAGTGGGCATTGGCTGAAGGCAGCTCTGGTGATCGACAAAGGTGAACTTTTCATTGGTGAGATTACTGCTGCTGGTGGACGCTCTCAGGGGTGAGGTGACATTCTCAACTGTCGCCAAACTTGTTGAAGCTTATCTGTTGCAGTTTCATGTCCTGAGTCCCCGCACCGACTAACGGTCGTGATGCCCTGTTTGGAGTACGCTCGGCAGGCGCCGGGCCTCTTTCCCACGCATACTCTTGTGAAACTCTGCCCGATTGCAGGATCGGAAACTGATGGCCGGCGAGGCGCGGTTGCCTCGCCTCCTTGGGTCAACCTCCAAGAGATTAGCGGCAAAAGGCCATTGCTCCCAAGCTCATGTTCCGGTGCATCAAGGCTCCTCTCTTCGAAAGAATGTCGCGATTTTGTTTAAAGCTGTCCAAAGCGCATCTTTGTTTCGAGACTGCGGGAGCAGAGCGGTTCCTGACGGTGGACTTGCACAACCAGGTCTGTTCTCGAGCTTTGGTCGAGTCGAAAGAACCCAGAGACCATGCAGGCGGAAGCTGCATTCAGCCCACCTGGCATGGTGCTCGACGAGCTGAGCTCCGACAGGCCGGCGCTCTCTGCAAGATCAGGAATTGCAGGGGTGTCTGCGTGCAGGCAGCAGCATGCAGCCACAGCTGCCTCAGGTACCTTGCAGACTTCATTCGACAGAACGTGCCTGGTTTCGATGAGGTGGTGCTGGGTTGCAAGAAACCGTGTGGCTTGCATGTCCTAGTTTTGCTCGATGTGCACAGGAGCACTCTCTCGTGTGCGCTACCAACGGTGGAGGCATGAAGGCTCGGGGCAAGGGAGGGAAGAGCCTAACATCACTTGACAATTTCGTGGTGTGTCAATTGTCGCTTCGACTGGATTCCAGCGGACTGTCTTTGCAGTTCACGCGGCGGATGGCGGACATACTGCGCGTGGGCTTCATCATGGCGGATCGCTTCAGACAGAAGGCTGTCTGTTGCTGGTTGTCGCAATGACTCCTCATGTCTCGCTCGAAGCCCGTGCAGTAGGTCTGTAGGACAGTCGACTCTCATGCGTCGCCTGCTCTGAACCTGCATGCCATCTCCGCCTGATCTTCCGGGCACCTGTCGGTTTAAGAACTCGCACTTGTTCTGTTGTATGCAAACGCAAGCCTGACCAGAGTTTGGTACTCGACTCTAATGGAAGCCTCAAATGCTGAGCTAGATTGCACCCCGACTCCAGTTTGCAAGTGAGGATCTTGTAAGCCCACATGAACGATGCTGCTTCGCGGGCAGTACGTGCATGCCTTTCTGCACCGGGCAGCTGCTGCTCATTATCCTAGCACGCTCAAGCTTGGTGCGATCCGATCTTGACTACGCAGCTAGCCTGACTTGGGATATTCTGCCTAGTTCGGATGTTCTGTTTGGTTGAAAATTGGAGGATGAGCATGAGTATCTCAATTCGATTGAGATCTGGTCATGTGTGAGGTGAGCTACAACTACGAGTTTGCTTCGGGCGATCAGACATTCCCGACACTCATTCAAAGTGTTCCTGGCAACCTTACGGAAGGAGTGGATCCGAACCTGGGCTTGCAGTTTGTGTTCTCAGAAGTCATCGTGGCGGGAGCAGGTCTTCTGGAGCTCCTGGCTCTGGGAGATGTGCGTGTGCTTAGCTTTGCGGATGGGCAGGTGACGATGATAACGTTAGGTGCATATGGCAATCGATCCATTGCTGTATCTCCAGCGCTTGCCTTGCGGCCAGATCTGGAGTACAACGTACGACTGCGCACGGACGTTGTTCGAGATCTCGCAGGGAACCCACTGCAGTACTGCAACATTCTGTTTCGGACAGGCGGATCGCCGGAGAACTTTGTAGTCTTCGCCCCGTACATACAAGAACCAATAGCACCACTTGTTGTTTCTTTCCGCACGAGTCAGCACGGACTGTATGGGTCTACAGACGACTTGTACCGGTTGGAGCTATCGGTGGAAAACAGCACGCTTCTGGATCCACCTTCGCGTGCACTGGAGGGTTGCGGTATTGTTTTGGAGATTTCCGAGACCTTTCCTGCACTGCAAGAGTGTCGATTTGATGGAGGTCGCTTTATCCTCACGCTTCAGTCGCCGTTACAGTCAAGCACGGAGTACACTTTCGTGTTGCAGTGGCCAATCTCATCTGGCGGATCGGATGAGCGCCTGGTGACTTGGAACATGGTGACGGCTCGTACGTACGCAGGGGATTGGATTGAAGTACAGCAGCTGATACCATGGCGGCATCGGTTTGTCGATCATCTCCAACTTGTTTTGCCCGGCTCCGACGTTTCCGTGCTTTCTCTTGAAGTTGCACCGGCTGCTGAGGCGTTTGCTAACTCCTCCGACGGTGAGGTCTCAGGTCCTGAGACCCTTCGGGAGTACGACTTCAGCATTCAATTCGGTGGGCAGGGCATGTTGGCAGGTTCCCGCCTGCGGATCATTGGCTCTCCGCTCATCGGATGGAGCACCGAGGCCTCCCGACCCGTGAACACGAGCATGCTGACCTCCTTGCTGCAGATGCCATGGAACACGCGCTCCGGGCCATGGAGACAGACCCGAGGCTGTGGCCACTTTTTCCCCGGCGATTTCCCTGCCCAGACGGCTTGTGAACTCCTGGAATACAATGTCGGGGGACCTACATATGGTATGGAATTGAGGCTTCCTAGCTCGGCGGCGACGCTTCTGCCGCAGAGGCCGTACACATTCTCGCTGTCAGTACCTGGCATCAAGCAGCCGCTGGCAGCTGCTGTGCGCTGGGAAACGATTCTGTCACAGAGCGTGGGTGGGATCTTTCAGCACAGCCCGGTGACAGCCAGTGGCTCCGTCATGCTATCCAACACTACACTGGGCATGTCGCTGGAGGTCCTTTCTAGCACATACAAGTATCCGGCACCCATGGGCAGCATCCTGAGCCGTGTGGAAATCGAACTGAAGCTGGGTGTCTTTGCACCGCCAGGTCCAGGCTCTGTGATCGTGGAGCTGCTCGAACCCGCACAGGCTCGAATGGAGACCTGTGAGCCAATTGCCGGCGTTGCAAGCCTTGGGGAGAAGCCACCAGCCATGTCACTCGACGGTACAACTAGTCGTGCAAGCTGGCAAATGGAATCCGATGCCAGCCAGCGCAACTTTGTTATTTACCCGCGAGTCGCATACCGGACTGCTTGCTTGGTTTACAATGGCCCAAGCCCGTTGATGTACAGCACGTGGAGACTTGCAGTGGAGGTTCTGGTCGGCAGTTCTGCTTTGACCTTTGACACGCTCACCTCTTCTTCCAGGTATTTTGTGGTTCCTGCCTTTGCATCTGCACAGGTCCTTCCAACCCACCCTGTTCTGGGAAGGTTTCAGATCCTCCTCATCCGAGCTGCAATGCCCGAGAGAGACGGCTTCTCCTTGACGCATTGGACAAGCTCTGCCCATCGACTGCAGCTCCTTGCGCCGAGTGGCTTTGCATTTCCAGATGGGCCTTGTCCAGGTTTCTGGCCACTGAGGTCTTTGCCACCTGTGCCTCGAACCTCTTGTGTTGCAGCTGCGCCAAAACCTCTTGCAGTAGATGTTCAGATGGACTCTAGGGATGTGGGCTTTCAGCCGGGTGAAAGCTATGCCTTCCAGGTTTCGGTTGAGAACCCTCCGGAGAGCTTTTGGTCCACCGCATCCGCAGAGGAGCTCCGTTTGCACGTGTATGGCTGGTCATTGACGCTGATCGAGGATCAGGGCATGCCAGTTGTGTTGATGGAGAATATTCCCTTGGTGCAGAGCTCTGTGACAGCTGCGCTGAGACCAGGTGTTCCTGCTTCCATCTATGACAGCTCCTTCCGGCTGTACAAGACGCAGATTTCTATTTTGGCCATCTTCGCCCAGGACCAACGAGCCGGCCAAGTTACCAGGGTGCAGGTGGATTTCATGCTGCAGACCCCTCTTCGCACGGGCGACTCGCTTGTGGTGACAGCGCCCTCTCTTTTCAGATGGGTCATGCCTGCTCAGCTATATGAGCCCCTGACGACCAGCATCTTGCAGAGCTTCCCGACCATCGAGCCAGAGATCGACGGGGCTTCGCCGTGGATCTTACGGGTGGACATTCAAGGCACTGCGCGATCCGAAGTAAGCTACGCCGTTGCAGCGGATGTGATGAACCCTTCTTCGATTGTTTGGGAGGCGGTCGATGCCACCTTCAACTATTGGCAACTCGAAAGCCTCTACAGGTATCTGCCGTTCACATCTTTCGAGAGCCGCCGGGACGTGGGCGTACGGCGCGGGTATGATGTGATTGGGACTTTGCAGTACTGCGCGGCAGTGCCGACGAGCAGGTTGCGTGGCCGCGAGAGCTGGGTATCCCTAAGCTTGCAACTTGCTGAGCCACTCGGTGTGCAATCCTGGCGGGAGCCGGAATTGCCTTCGATTGTGCGAGTCTTGCTCCCACAGGGCTTCTCCCTTTCTGCTTCGACTGGACATGAGAACAACTGCTCCAGCGTCCTGGAGACAAGTGCAGATCCCGGGAACCCGAGGCTTCCAGCCCTGCAATTTCCTCGCGAGTACTCCTCCCTGCCCGATGTGGACAGCCTCCTGTGCGGCACCAACGTACAGAGAAGCGAACTGACGCTGTCGTTTTCCGACGTCTCGGACGTTGCTGGGCTGCGTTTGCTGCCTCATGTGGTTTATGCATTCCGGCTGCGAGTGCAATCGCCCAGATTCGATCAGATACGTGGTCAGTTCTGGTCCGTGGAGACTGTGACGGCCCAAGGAGAGGTTCGACAGCGATGCTCCGTCAGTGCTTGGGAGTTCTCCGACCCTCTACTGGGTGTGTCGACCGTGACAGGTCTGCCGATGGCGCCGACATTGGTAGCGACTTTCAGCTTGCAGCTCCAAGGATCCGCTCTGTCACAGTTGTCTGCAAGCGGCATCTCGCTGGAGCTGCAAGCGCCGAGTGGCTTCGTCTTCTTCCCCGACTGCGCTGCAAAATGGCCTCCGATACAGCCAGAAACAGCTTGGCAACTGACGGGCTGTGCAGGCAGGGGAGCTGTCGCAAGACTGGACGTGCTGCAACTTGCGTCTGGTGATGACATGGAGATTGGCGTGACAGTACGGATGCCAGCTTGGAAGGAGGATGGGCAGATCCAAGTCTGGTCGATACGGAGCGCGGTGCAGGGGGTTCTCTTTGAAGCCACCGCATTGATGGGACCATCTCTAACGGAGATTGGAGACGTTCGGCTTCAACCATTGTCCAGCATTTTATTCCGTGCGGAAGCAGTCATCCAGTCTGCAGTCCTCAGTTTCGTGCCTGCCACGGAGCTGCTTGCAGGCGCCTTTCTGGAAGTTGCTCTGCCGGGCCAGGATGAATTCGTCTTCGTGCCCGAGGCACCTTGCCTTTCTCTCATCGAGGATCCGCAATCGTTACTTCCGCAAGTCTCCGAAGTTCAAACTAGCCAGTTCGCTCAAAGCTGTGATCTGGCTGCGACCTGCACTTGGCCCCAGCTTTTCGATTGCTGGCAGCAGACTTCTTCGTCCTTACTTCGGGTCCAAATCGCAGCGGGTTTGGTCCCAGGTGAGCGCTACTGTATTGGTATCCATGCAAGCGTGCCTGAAGGCAGATCCGTGCCAGCATTCCCCCTGCGCCTTCAGTTGCTTGACGAGTCTGGAGTGGTTCTCGAGGTTGCTCCTCTCGTGGGGCAAAGCCGTCGAGGTCTTGGTGTGGCCCCGGTTGTGCAGACATTGGCACATCTCTCCCTCTGCTATCCTGGCCGTCTCCCAAGCACAGAGCCCGTGGACGTTGCGCTGAGCTTCGCTCTGAGTTCGTTAATTTTAGCCTCCACTGATCAAAGGCTGAGTGCACGTTTCTGTCTGTTGGGCCTCGACCTTCCTTCCAATGCTCCGCTCACCTGCACAGTATTGGAGCCGTCGACCGCAAGGGTGACTTGCAGACGGCTGAGCGGATGTGGGACTTGCATCTCGCTGGAAAGCAACGACTTGTGGATGCCCTTTGAGCGGGTCATCATGTCATTTCCAGCTGTGTTGTCCGCCGGCGCTTTCCCTAGTGTGGACATGGAGTTGTTGACTTCCTCGACGGGTCCGTCAAGCGTGCTGCAAGGAAAGAGCTACATGACCGGATTGCCCATCCTGCCAATTTTACCCCTAACGATTGTTGCACCGGTAGCACCGACGCTGGATACCGTTATTTCGGTGTACTTGGAGATAGATTGGCAAGAAATTGCCACTGGTCCTGTGAGTTTGCTTCTGAGCCCGACAGGTGGAGAGAGTCCCGCCATGTTGGACGTCTCCCTGCCCTTCGGTCTGACGGCATTTGCTGGGACTGCGTGCAGCCCTGTCCAGTGTCAGCAAGCGCCACCTGATGAGGCTGCGCCAGAGCCTGTCTTGCACTTCTTGCTCCAGAGACCTATTGGCTCGGCACGCCGGCTCCGCCGATTGCAGTCGGTCGCTGTGTCCATTCAAGACTTGCCTGGCCAGCTACAGGTTCATCTTTTCGCGACGGCACCTGTGTCAGCACAGAATGAGTGGCGCTTCGTACTGAGAACGGAGACTCTGAAAGCAGTCGGAGCCATTGCATTGCCTGGCTTTGCAGTCGTTTATCCGGTGTCCTTGGGTGTTCAGACTTCTTCCCAACGCGCTGGGAGCCTGTTTTCCAGATTTGTTCTTGAATTCAAGCTGTCATCTTCACTACCAGCTGGCTCTTTCCTGCATATCCGTACTCCTAGCGGTATTGTCTCAGAGCCGGATAAGGTGGAGCCCGAGTACTTGTTTGAAGTCGCATCGCTACCGCCGAGCTGGCTTGACATGACAAGTGCACTTGTCTTCAGAGCATTGCAGAGATTGGCAGCCAACGTGGCATACACTGTAAATGTGCCTATGATCAACCCTATATTGATGCCATCTTCGAACGAGTGGCTGGTCCAAGTTCTGGAGTCCGATTTCGCTGAAACCGGACTCCCAAACTCAATCGGCAGGAACGCAGGGTTTGAAGTGTTTGGGGAGTTCGAGCTCTTTGGCATTAGCGTGCAATCTGCAGTTCCTCTGGTGTCTGCACCAGCTCTCGTCCAGTTCAAGTTGCGAACGCCACTTCCTCCGACGGAGGAGTTGTCAAAATCTTTTCAACTGCGTATCACCAACATTGGTGCAGCTGGGAATGCAAAGGTGTTTGATCCAGCAAACTGCGTTCTGGATACGATACGGTCGTCCCGGAGCTTGCCTGCACAGCCAGCTGAGAAACTGCTGCTGACCCCTCGCGATTGTTTGGTGTCCTCCAGCGGTTTGGTTGCTGATTTGATGTTCGACCAGCAAATTCTCGCCAAGCAGGACTACTACTTTTGGATCTGGATGCAAAACCCAGATCAGATCAGCTGGTTGCAGACCTTTGCGGCAAGCACCATTGCTGGAGATCAGGTTGTGCATCAGACCTCCTTGTTTTCCTCGGCCCTCCTGACGCTTCGTGGGTGGATCACACCAGGATCACATGCTGCAGGGGCTTCGCACCGCTCTGTCGTTAGCATTTATGCTGGTCGCAGCCTTCGGGGCCAACGTGGCAGCATCGAAGTGCAGCTCCCGCCAGGGTTTCTTGCCTCTTGCCATGACTTCAGGCCCCGCGGCGCACTGCCCGCCACTGCCAGGTGCCGAAGCCTTGAGTCAAGAGTGCAGGTCTACTGGAGATCTTTGTTTGGCCGCTCAGAACTGAGTCCGCCTTATGAGTTCGCATTTGGGCTCACGAACCCAGCTGTTGGACTACCAGCAGTCTGGACAGTCACTATCTTCCAGGGCGAGAACCAAGATTTCGCTGTAGACGCTTCTGGAAGCGAAGGTATCGGTGGCTTTGACGTCTGCGAACCCATGGCGAATGTAAGCCTACGAAGGGAGGACGCCTCTGTCATATCCTTGGTGCTGTCTGTGGGAGCGGATGTGCCTGCATCCTTTGATCTGCTACTCAGAATCGAGCTGCGTTCGTCGCTGACCGCTCAAGCTTACCTGCAGTGCCCAGAGACGTCACTGTGGCAACCACGCGAGAACCTGCAGAACCACATCAGTGCTACCGCACAGGGTTTGCCACGCTTCACGACATGTGTTGAGGAGCCTGGCAGCAGCGAAACTCTGGAGTACACGAGAAGTGCACAGCAGTACAGCTCCGCCGTCTTGTTTCTCTTACCATATGCCCGGTTCTACGGCGTTCAAGCTGAACCCTTGGCTCTGGAAGTTCGGATGCGCCGCGAGGCCGAAGGCCGCCCCTCCCAGGGTTGTCTTTTCTTGAGGCTGCGCCCTGACAGTAAGCTCTCACTTAGCTCTAGAAGCTCTATAGACGGTGGAGTCGGTGCGGTGCTTTTTCGAGGATTTTCGCTGCTGGAGCCCTCCTTGGTGGAAGCAGCCTCTGAGACGGTGAATGTGAACTTGGAGGCTGGCGGACGCAGAGTTCGCTGCGGATCGCTTCCCCTAGGCGGGCCCATGCGGACCAGTGTAAGCGCCAAGCGACTTTCTAGGGGGCAAACGCGCCATGGCCCTCGCATGACCACAGGCTCGATCCCCAGCACGGAAACTGCAGGCTCGGATCTCAGCTCAAGGAGGAGTGAGGATTGCAAAGGATCTTGTTTGTGTGTGTCAGGAAACTTGAGTGAGAGTGGTCCGAGTCTCAGTCATCGCGCCACTCAGAGACTTCGGAGCTATTGCCCCTGACTCTGACCCACGCCAGGTGATCCAGTCCCAGCTCAAGGTATTGAGCCCCCTGAAGCCGACATTGCAGGGGGTGCATCGACAGGCTGAAGGTCACAGACGACTACTTCATGCTGCTGAAATGCACGATGGACAACTCCGTTTTCCGAGAGAAGTGCTCCACCACCATCGTTTCGTCTTGGACGTCCCGTCCCGTGCATGGACGTGCACGCGCACGCACGACTGGCAAGCGCTCTGGAAGCAAGGTTTGGCAACGGACGCAAGTGGCTGCACATGCTCCGTTTGGCCAATCTTCGCGATCTTGCTGCATACAATTACAAGACCATCCTGCGAGGGGCTGTTGGTGCTCGATGCTCCCTGCTGAAACTGAGCCGGTGTGGCTGAAGATGTTGGTGAGGAAGTCTGCAATGGCGAAACTTCCAGCGAGCAACCAAAGCTCAAAGGGTCCAGATTCAGACAAGTTGGCGTTTTTGTAAAAGTTGGGGCGAGTTCGAGTGATTTCTCATATTTTGTGTGATCTTGACTCGTCCAGGCCGGTGGACGTGGCGAGGTGAAAATCATGTTCGACGCGGAGGCCTGGGCCGATGGTCATTGCCAGGGCATCGGCGTACCAAGTTTAACGGAGGAGGGGAGCCAATCTGAGATTCAGGGTGTCATCTCGCGCTGTTTCTCGGTGGTAACCTGGTAAATGAAAATGTAAGCAGGACGCACATCACATCGGTTCTAATCGAGGTTGACAAAGCTTCGATTTCTTCCTCCGTGCAACCGAGACCCTGAGTTGACCAGCGGGAGGAAACCTGTGCGGGCGGCGTGGGATGGGCTGGAACGGGTCTCCACTCCTTATGTCGGCAGTGCCTGACCCTGGCGCAGTAAGTAGACTTTAGCTACCGCCTTCCGAGCTTCGCAGATGCAAAGCATCAACGATGTCATCATCATCGATGACATGTGTTGTCCTGAGACGTCTTTGCAGATGTCGTGCTTCGCAGCGATCGGGGTGGGCCGCGCGGCAGGTTCGACACGTGTGGTAACCTCGTGGAGGCAAGTGTCTATATGCGCCTCCTCCTGGGAGTTGTGTCTGCAAAAAGCTGCAAGGTCAGCCGAGCTCTTCACACACTGCTTCCGTCAGCTCGACTCTATGGCGTCGCTCCACACGGCCTGGCATGTCAATATGAGAGAGGGCAACGACGGGTACTGGTGGCTCTCATTGAAGGCTACTTCTCCGGAGACACCGCTGACAAGGTTTGTTCGAGTCGGTCATCATCGGTCACATGCCTGCTATTCCATGGTAATCAGGTGAAACAGCTCGTGGAGGAGTGTAACTTGCAGTGGGTTGCGGTTTGGACCTTACTACCAGATGTGCCTGCCTTCCGTCTACTCGCGAGAGCCATGCTGTGTTAAGGTCACCAACAGCGTAGATCAAACTGCAGCGCTTCAGAGGTTTGCAGCCGCAGGCAGGGAAAGTCAAGTCACGATGTTTGCCGAACCTGGACTTCAATCTTTGCTGTGGTTTCCAGGCTTGGAAGAGAGGATCAAAGTCATCGAGATCTCCAAGTTATTGGCAGGCTCGTCATTGTGCACAGAGTCTTCATGCCGTGCAGGTTCTTACGCTGTTATTTTGTACTTGGTCAAGGCGTAGGCCGGCAACATGGCAGCCGTAGGGCTTGAGCTCTTTGCTGGAGGTTGACATGGCTGTTCTTCCATAATCGAATTGAAGGTTTTTGCATTGTGCCACCACGAGCCCCCCACCACACTTGACTTGACATCCCTCAAAAGTAGCCATTATAATGAGCATGCAGCTGCGCATATCCCGAGCCATGCAGCGTGCACGTCGTCCAACAGGAATTGCTCTGTCCCCACGTGCAGAGTGAGGGCTGCTTGGGAAACATGGGCAGAACGGAGCGTGGTCTGAGGCTGGTCTCCTGGTAATGGCGGTCGTCGCAAGTCGAGGTTGCTTGCTGAACATTTCTTGTGCTGCTGAATGCTGGGTGACGAGTGTTTCCAGGAATCGGGTGCAGTTTCTCCACGCTTTGTTGTCCACAGTGTAGCAACTTGGATGCAGAAGCAACCATGCGTAGGAGCAGATGAGTGCATCGTATCCGGGTACAGCCAGCCGATTGAAGGCAGTTCTAGACATGCCCATGCAGAGATGCACGGGACGCCGAGCAGGCCAGTTCTCTGCTTCTTGAAACTTTTCCGGCTGGCACTGTGGCTCAGGGCTCGCCACTTTCTCCTCCCACGCCCTTCGGCTATGTCAGAGGCAGCTGGTTCCTGTGCTGGGTCTCTGCCACTGGGCCGACTCGGCAGGTCACCGCCTCGTGGTCGGAAACGGAGCGCAAGGCTCTGGAGCTGCTGGAGGACCCTCAAGCACGGCCCAGTGGCCGGGCAGTGGCCGTTTGGGATCCGCGTGCTTCTCCTGTGGCCAGGAGAAGCAGCCGGCAACGAGCTCAGAGGGACATCAAGGGCTCGGTAGCAGCAACGAAAACCGCTGAGCTGATGATGGATGCTTCATCATGCATTATTAATCGTCTATGAGGGAATAGCCAAAGCGATAAGCCACTGCTGTCGGAGTGTCTCAGTGTGGCCGATAAGGGGGTGGTTTCAGGCATCTGGTTGGGGAATTAGCCCGGTTTGGGCACCGCAAAGCGGGGCTCTACCACCTTCGGTGTGCGGAAGCTTCGGGGGATTTCGACCAGTGTCACCAGTGTGCCCCCTTTGCAGCATCTAACTCACGTCGAGGCCTGGCGACGGAGCTACCTCGGACCCAAGACGGAGGTGGGTTAGGCAGTGGCATTTGGAACGCCTTCGCTGCGAGCGCTCAGTTTTGAGGAGGACGTGCAGGAGACCTTCCGCGCCATCGCGGCCGCTGCTGGCGGTGAGGAAGGGCCAACTTGCCCTTACATGTCTTCGCGAGACCGTGAGAGCACAGCAGAGCCCAGCCGCGCCTAGCCTCCAGGAGCAAGGCCTTAAAGCCGTGGAGCGAAATCTCGCACTGATGGTCTTTTTGCCCAAGCAGATTGCCGCCTCTGCCGAGGCTCCTTGCCCCAAGAAACCGAGATCTGGGTTTCCGCTCGGATGCAGGCCTTGTCTGCTGAATTGGGCCCGGACGTTGCCAAGGATGTGGCAAGCTAAGCATCCCAGCGTATCATAGCACTTGTCCGGAGAGATGCTATCGGCCATCAAAGGGCAGCCGTAGCTATTCTCTCGTCCGAAGAGTGCTTTCCCCTCCCAGGTTATTCGAAAGAACCCTGGGGTTTTGACTGTGCCCCCGGCGAGCATCAAAGAGAATGTTGGGCCGCTCGGTCATGTTTGTGTCGTGTGTCTGCTTCTGAGTGTGCTGGTGAGATGGGCCAGGGCTATTGTTCCGCTGGCCAATGTGGTTGGCTTCTTTGGGGACAATCCTCTTATTGCCAGGGTCTCTTTCGCAGTGCTGCCTGATCCCAAAACCTGTGGAAGTGTACATGGAGACACGGGCCATAATTGATTGAACTAGGCCCAGGGACTCTTCGCCGTCCTTGGAGCTGCCGTTATTTACGCTGTCGTTGTGGCCACTTGCCTTAAGCAGCAGCCTGGTGTCGAACAGTGCTTGGCTGATTCTGTCCAAGGTAGGCGTGATCAATCCCCTGATCAAGGCGGTGCAGTTGATGCTAGATAGCCCTTGGGCCATCGGTGACGTGCCGCGCAGGCTTATCCCGGCAATCAACCATGACCGCTGGCGAGCCACGGCAATTTAAAGAAGGGTTCGTGAGAGGTCAGCGAAGTGGCCACAACAAGTGGCCACTTCCCGATCGGCTCGAGGCAAAGCGGCAAGGCCACGGCGCATTCGGCTCGATGAGTCCGATTGCCAAGCGGGACTTTAACCCTAACATCAAGGAACGAGAACCTTCCGGCACAGTTGGACATGTTTCAGTTCCGCTATTCAGAGGCTTGCACCCATGTTGCCAGCCATGGATTTCCTACAATTCTGCGGCAGTGCAAGGGCACCTCATGAGAGCGAAAAGATTCCAAGCAGCAAGGGTACTGTCCCGAAGAGCTTCCAGCTCGTTTCCCCATAAAATGACAGGTGCAATTCTCAGACTTCATCTGGGTGCTCCGGTGAATGTTCCAAAGTTGTTCACTCAGCCGGTTTCAAGAAGATGTGCAGCGCATCCTTTGTGAAGCTGATGCGGCACTGTCCAGGTTTCGATCCTTGGGGCCGCAAGACGACGATCCCGTGGAGACCTCGACAGTTCTCCCAGGAGTAAGCTGATGGATCCTCTTGATGAGAGGTGCTTCTAGATGCCTCTCACAACAAGGCCCAGGGCCCAGATTTACGCAAGCCTTGCTTTCGCTCTTCTCATATCAACCTTCATCTCGGCGGCAGGCTTCAGAGCGAAGTGCTGAGCTGAGGTGCCTTGCTTCCAGCTATTCTTCATACTTCCAGATGTTCTTTCTTGCAGGAAGAGGCTGTCGTCCACCTGATTTTCGCCTGTCGATTCGCTTGCAAAATTGGCAGATCACGACTGCCGGATCAATTTTTGCGGCTTCTTCTACGCATTTCTGCATCGCTCCAGCATGGACCGTTTGTCTGTTCACACCATGCGCTGCCTTCGCTCGTCTCTTGGATTGGTCAGCTTCAGCAGTGCCATTTCCTGTCTGCACCCTGATGAGACAATCTCGGAAAGACCTCTGGCACCCAGTTTACAGAAAGCAAGAGCCCACCTGCCGCGCTTTCCATGGCATGGTTTCGCTCAATGATCTGGACCTGCAGATCGAAGCCCTGGAGGCGCAACAGGGCTCACAACAGGGCACCCACATCATCCGCTCTTCTCGAGGACTCAGAGTCAGAGGACGCGGAGTCGGAGTCAGAGAAGCCCAGTCCCGCCAAAGCCATCCCTTCAAAGGCCCCGCTCAGTAGCGCAGTCCACAGATCAGCAACTGTACATGAACATACAACCCGCCGCCAGAAGAGACATGCTGCGACAACGACGCCAGCGTCGAAACCTTGCTCTTGCCATTCACGTCACGGTCATCGAGTCGATAGGCTTCTTTACCTTGACTCCGAAGCCGTGCTTTAGCCCAGGCCCAAAGCACCCAAGGTGCCCAAGGTGCCGAAAGCGAGCGACGAACCCGATCCAGGCGCAGATCTCTGGACACTGCCAGCATTCTTGGGTCAAGTCACGGAGAGTGGATAGGTGCCACAGTGCCACAGGTGATGAGCCACCGTCGCAGAAAAGGCGGAGGAAGGACCCCAGTGGCCGTATGTTCATGAGCTCAGTGTCAAATACGAAACAATCGCATGGTTGTGATCGAAAAAACAGCATGCTTTTCAGCATCTGCAGCCGTTCCGCATTAATTAATTCAGCTTGGAGACTGAGCATCAATGCTTCATGACGTCTTGAGCGCTGGTTTGTCCAATATCGGAGTAGCCTTGCCCTGAAGTTTTTCGATTTCGGCAATCCCCCCTCTCCACAACATGGCATTGAAATGAGTTTGACAGTTGCTCACAACCAAACCAGTCCAAGAACTGAACACGGTTGATCTTCATCCACCACGTCGGCGCCGCCGTCTGAGATGCCCAGCTATGGAGGCAGCCATTGACGCGAGGCTACGGCGTCCCAGATTTGAGTTGCAGCAGAATCTGCAGGATCGATGTGTCACACCAGAGGATGGTGCCGTGGCAGCACAGATCATGTTAGTGACACATCGAAGGCCTCCCCAGAGTGTTGCGGGTTTTGCAAGGACCAGACGAAAGTGTTGAAGCCAGCCTTGGCTTCGGTGCGGAGAAGTCCAGGCCAAGGTGGAGATCCGTCGGCCAATCAGAGCTGACGGAAGCTGATGTCTTCGAGGAGGCCAAACATTTCCAAAGTGAATGCATGGGCGCATGGCGTGCCTGGCTCGAGGAGCGTGAGTGGCTACAAGCTCGCTCTCAGCGCCTCTTTGTTGCGCGGAGACGGATAGAAGTCAGCAGCTCAGGAGGCTCAGCAGATCACAGTCTGGCATGCAGTGTGCCGTGGGTGGCTCAAGGAAGTTTGAAAGCCTCGCAAATTTGGCTGCTTGGCAGCCGCGCTCTGCCCAATGTCAGCAGAACAGATTTCACGCATGTTCGACGAATTGCGATGTCAAATGATCTCGGCGTGGAAAGCGAAAGATGAGAATGAAATCATGATGGCAGAAATGCGAAGGTGGCTTGAACTACAAACTGAGAGAGTGTAGGTGTTGGAAAGCGGAGCTCCACGAGCTCAGACAGGTCGTGCAGAACCGCCCACAGATGCTAGTGAGGCAACATGCACTCCACCTACCCCAACTAGCATGTACCTAGAGGACCTAGAGGAGGTGACCCAATCGGACACGGAGCCCTCGCCGTCCCTCCGTGAATTCACCAAAGTCGCACTGCAGCATCCTTCGCCCGCTTAGCTCCAGAAGACCAGACCACGGATGTGCACAGCGCGCAATACGAAGCAAAACTGAGGTGGAGTGCCAGCAGACTACCTTCTGGGTATGTATCTGGAGGCAATTAATTTGCAGGCTACCTGCCCGAGGGACGGCAGCGGCTGGGTGCTTCCAAAACATGCTCCGGAACCTTCTGCGAGCCGGCTGATGCAATGCAGGCGGAGAAGGAGTGGCACGTGCCAACTTGGACAGGCGGCACAGGCGAGCACAGAGCATCGTGGATGGAAAGACCATGAACATTGGCCTTGGAGCAAGAGTTTCCGACTCCAACAAAGGCGGATGGTGAAAAATCACATGACCGGGGCTGGTGCTGGGGAGAGAGTTTTAAGCGCAGCACAGCTCATGATCCATGGGCAAAGCGGAAGAAAAACACGGATTGAGGCGACGGGCCTGGCACTGCTGCCGTATCAGGCAGTCAGTCACAGAAGTTTGCCACAGTTTGCCAGTTCGAAAGAATTTGACATGCTCCCGCTGCAGCTCGACTGCGCCAATTGGAAAACCATGTCAATGTAGGCGATTGTACCGCAAACGCGTTTTCAAACACGAAAGCACACCAACGAGCAGAACTTGGAGCGTTCAAAGAGGCGGCAGATGTGGGATGGGGAACACCCTTTGGACTTTGGACTTGGCAAGGAAGCCATTACCTCGGCTGCCGACGAAGTCAAGCCTGAGTCCTTTTCGATTGCCCTTTCCGGTAGGGGCCTCGATAAGCCTGGCGGCTTGGTTAAGTCTCTAAGTCACGTTGCATTCTGCTTCGCGGGCTTCTAAGGTGGGGGCATCCGTGCTGCTGCATTTCAGGACCGCAGTCATCGCGTAAGCAATGGCTCGTCCCACCCCAAACATCCCTTCCAGTGGCAGGCTGGCGTGCTTTGGCGGCTTGCGCATGCCGAACAGCTGCAGGAGAAGACGTTCCTTTTCCTTCCAGTTCAGGGATGTTCAGGGTCTCCGTCCTGCGAGGACGTGGAGTACCTTGCGGCTGTCTCTGGGGGCGGTTACCTGGCTTCAAGCTTCGCTTCCCACTTGGCCGCAGCGGAGAGGCCCCGACCTGCTCCTGGCTCATGCGGCTTTTGCGGGCTCGGTTGCTGCTCAAAAAGGCAGCCTCAAACTGGGGCCACACGGCAGGAGGCCTGGGACGGAGGAGGCCGTGGCCGCAGCTCACTCTTTACATGGGTCTTGGTGCAGGTTGCGGACTTCTACCTCGATGTGCTTGCGCAGTTCTAAGTCTTCAGTCTTAAGCGTTTCAAGTTTCCAAACGTAGATGAGAACGGCCCAAGGCAAAGACGTTTTGTCGGATGCAACGGAATGCTGGTGGATTTTTGCGTGATCCCACAGTTTGACACTGAGTTCTGTTGCGCGTTGCGGGGGTGGATACAGATGCCCGTACGTTTGCTGCATTCAGGCGGGACCAAGAGGGGAGAGCAGCTGGAGGATTGCTTTTCGGCTGCCGAGGGACGGCTCAGGCATGCTTCCCCGTACCCCGGCTGAGTGCGGGAGTTTAACTCTCTGAAGCAAAAAGCATTAGCGCTAGACGCAGCTCACCCTGTCTGAGGCATCTTCGACGGCATGCTCCTGCTTCTGACGCTTGCCACCACTTTGGCCCTGAATCCCTTGCAGATCACTGTGGTGTGGCTCGCGCCTCTTCTGAAAATCATCAAGATGCGGAAGCACTCGTTTGTCGAAAAGCCCACAGGTGCCCTTTACAGAAGCACTGAACGTCTTCTATGGCACAGCCCTTCGCATAGCTTTCTGCGCACAAAGCTCCGCGCCCAGAAATATTCTCTCGAGTTTCCCTTTCGATGTGTCTCATCTCCGAGCCTGAGTTGTCCGTTTCCAAGGTCTGCCGCATTGGCAGATTTTGTGGGATTGGTCTCCGTACGGGACCTTCCTAAGATTCTTCGAGGCGGAGCTCTGAAGTCTGGTTGGGAGGGCATCCGCAAAGTGTTCGCAGTTGACGGCTGGGGTGAACTTCGCCTTCTGGCTCCTGTCGAGGCCCAGCCGTTAAGTCGCCAACTGGCCTTTCACCGTGTGCAAATCAGGTTCGCAAAGAGAGCAAGCTCGTCGGCATCACCCAGGCCTGACACGGGTGTGGCAGTGGGAGGGTCCTTTCAGCTTTTGCAGGTGCTACCTCTTCGTCAACGGCTGTCTTGCTTGTGCCGCGCGGTTCCTTGGAGTTGCGCCCTGAGTCGCAAGGTACTGTCCACTAGTCTTTGCTCACGGGTCGCCATTGTTTGATTCCGTCAGACATAGAGACAGGTGATGCTTCTGCTGCTGGTGATGATCTTTGCGCTGCCTTATGTGGAGGACGCTCTTCCAAAGCAGCATTTGCTGTTGCAAATGACCCGAGGTGGAGATGCTGTGACAGTGGCTCTGCAGTGAAAGCCCGAGCCGTCATCCCAAGCTCTAGCGCTGACCAGCTCGCCACGGTGTCTTACAGCCTGTAAAGATGCATGAGTTCGATTTGGGCCAGTGGCTAGCGGCTAGTCACTAGTCTGCTGCGTCCTTAAGCAGGACTGGTCGGTTCCGGAATCCGGGGGCCTGACTTTGCAGCAGAGGCGATGCAGAGAAGCTAGTGCTGAAGCCCATGGCCAGGCATAGTTCATTCATTCGACCTGTGCTGCAGTGGCTGACAGGTTTGCTACGTGCGAGAAGCACTTCAGGCAAAGGAGTCAGACATGCTTTGGAATGTTGCTTCACTGTGATCGACGAAACAAGGGCAGCTAGTCCATCGACGAGTGGCTGCGAGAATGCGGATGTCTTCGCCGAAGCGGGACGCTCTGTGGATGAGGACTTCACCAGCACACGGGCAGAGCTACGATAGAAGTTCAAGACAATATGATCTCGATCTCTGAGTCACGCAGTACATTCGGTTCAACGCAAGCGCGGTGCAAAGAGGCATCACTCAAGAGGCCCCTGCAGAGTATCGGCGCACCACATGAGTGTCCCACATCACTGATTTCAGGTGCAAGCCCCTGAGCTCCCGGAATCCTCCACGGCCGTGGCTGGCCCCGACGTGGCAGTCTTCCTGGTTTTTCGCGAACTTCTTTTGAAGGGTGACCGTTCAGTGCTGATCACCTTCTTCGGCATCCTGGTGTTCCTGCTGACTGTCACGGCTCCCCGACCATGACAGCTCGGACTCTGCAGCTTTCGGTCCTTGCCTTTGTCACTGATGTGCCAAAAGCCGAGGTGCTTTTTGCACCCTTCCTGCCCAGCCTATTCATCTCGGTGTCTCTGCGAATCTTCTTGACTACTGCTTCAGGCTAGGATCTTGCAGAAACCATGTCAGGTGGTGACGATCACTGGCCCTTTGCTTGGTCTGACGATGATCATGCTGATGCTCCAGTACAGAATCTATGGACCCCTAACAGGCACGGGGCCACGGGCGAAAGCATTGCGTAGACCACGCAACTTCTAGAGAAGCACGGCGGAAGCTCTTGCACATGTTGAATTCTAGGCACATGCTCTCTGGCGGGCCTCGAATCGGCAGGTCAGGCTCTGATGTTTGGGCAGCTGCCCTTCTCCGAAGTGAAGTGGCGCATGTTCGACGGTGCCTCAGTGTAGGTCCAAACGTCGAGGCCTGAAAGGTGGAGAGGAATCATGTACCTCTAAGGTTCGCGTGTGCTTAATGGCTGGCATCGTCGTTGTGCCGTTCCACAACGAGCTTCGGAGACTTTGGCATTGGTCGCATGGCTCTGTTCAGCCGTAGCAGTGGGGCATTCACATGCCGTACGATGTCGCAAGCAGAAGGCCTCGGAGCAGGGTTTTTATCCTTAATGTACAATTTCCTATATTACATTTCAAGACCTCACCCACCATCGCTCCGTCAGGTACTACTTGCGCACCCTTCAGCGCAACTTTTTTCACGGTGGTAAGGCTGCAGCCATGGCTGCTGAACATGCTGTCATAGTCCACCTACCTTGCGTGATCACGTAAGCATCTGTGCAGGACCTGCCGTTCTCCAAGCTAGCAGAGCAGCCGCTTTGTCCGCTTCTGATCCTTACAGGCGCCGAAAGATCCCTGACTTCTCAGCCTGGCATGTCGTCGTTCCTTCGAGGCACGGTGACAGACTACAGGCGGCTCGGCAAGCAGACGTGGCCGCGACTTCTCCTAGACCGTACCCAAACGATCGCGGAGATCTCGTTCACTGCGCTGCATACTGGCAGCACCGCTACAGGCAGGCTGCGCTTGACGATGTTGATGTGTGCTGCACCATGGCTGCTTCGTCTTCTGCAGTCATGTTGGCAGGTTTTATCAGGACCACGTACTTTCGGACGCTGGCCAAATGTACAGCCTTGACTGGAGCAGGCCGTCTCCAGCCTTTTCGACGTTCAGTTCCGGCCATTCAATGGGTGCACAGTAAGGGATGTTTGCTTCTCTTGCTAAACGGCCTTTGCTTGTTTCTCTTTTCAGGGTTTCCGGCGGTGTCAAACCCTGCCAATCCCTTCCAGTACCCAGGCTCGCTCCTTTACCCTTCTCAAGATTCAAGTTAACACTTGCAGGGCAATGTGCCTAATGTCTCGTCCTGTACATGCAAGTGAAAGGGTGTTCACGCGAAAGTCTTGAACTCTAGAAGCAATTATCTCGACAACTGCTTGGCTAGCTTGACAAAGATTTTGAGAATTACGTCCCTTCAGCTTTTCGGTTGTGGCCACTTGTCATCTGTGGAGTGCTGTGTGCAATTGGTTTGCTACCTCTCACTGCGAGGCTTGTAGCCTTAATTCCCTGCGCAAATCTGCTCGAGGCTGCCTGGACGCTTTGAGCCTTAGTATGTCGAATCGAGCCTTGGATCATGAGTTTTTCTCTCATCCACCATTGCAGCGTGCCATTGACGGTGGCTCTCCGCCACTCCTCAGTTTTTGGCCTAAGGATTGCGCTTTCGGTTTTGGCTGGAAATCCTCAACCTCAGCTGGGGTGACTACATCTTCTTCAGCAGGCTCCCCAACCGGAAATGACGGCGTGCTATCCTCTTGATACCATTTCCGGTGCTTGGAGTTGCGGCATGTAACTTCTATCTAGTCTGAGCACTTGTACTGGCAGGCGAGGTGCGAACAGGTACGTCGAACGTGTGGCCAACGTGCTGCAGACGGAGGCCGCTGATGCTTCGTCAGGCTCGCATGGGTTTGCACTAGCACGCCGGGACGCAGGCTGGTCGGAAATTCCGGTGGATTGCACAGCAGCCTGCTGCTCAGTTGCTGTCATGTAATCCATGTCCTCGTTTCTAGTTGGCATGTCCCGTCCGAGGTTTCCGGCCCTCTTCATTTTGGCCAGTACTCAGGCCCCCCCCCCCCCCCCCCC